>VYZM01008021.1:760629-893912 GCA_013398915.1 Dromas ardeola
AATTTGAACCTCAATAAAGTTTTGAAATGTTGGAAGGGATTGTACGGAGAGGTGTGAGAGAGCATCTCTGCCGGGCAGTACTTCAGCTCTCCAGCTCCATACTGAAAAGGGAACTAGCTGTAGTAGCTAGTTAGCTGCTACAGAAAATAAACAATATAGGTGCCTTCAAACAGTGGTAGGAAACACTAGATAGAAAAACACAGAGCAACCGAGAAAGCATCATCTTACAGCTGCTCTCGTTGGTTCCATTCTTGCAGAGAGTCTGCATTTCCTGCAAACCGTGAAACGTTTCAGCCTTCAGTAAGGCTTCAAATCCTGAGGAAATCATGGGGAGCTATAGGTCATAATTTTTCCAGGAGCGGGACTGGAATACCTTCTCGGAGCTGCTGAAATCTCTCTGATTTCACTGGCATTAGCAATTCTCAGGACTCTTGAATTCTTTTTGATTAGTTTTGTTGCTAAGTAGAGTTTGGGATTGTGAGGGTTTTGAAGTAATGCTGATTTTCAGTCAAGCCTGAACCAGAATTACTATGTATATATCAACCTGTCAGTATGGAGAGTCATGGCAAGTTTTATTTCTGAAATGTACTTTTTGCTGGGCCAGATCCTGGCTTCTTTAGAGCAGGGATTTTCAGCTAACGTCGAAGCATGCAATGATTAGGTGATACAGGCAATTATTCATATAGCATAGGAAAGGGCAAACCCGTTCAGTACAATATAAACTAACTGAATGTAATCCATACCAGATTGGGTGTTTAGGTTCCTTAAGGCTTCATAAAGTTTTGTTGTAGTTCTTTTTTTTTGTTTTGTTTTGTTTTAAATCTTATTTGCCTAACACGTTTTTGAGGTAGGATAAAGGAGTCTGTTCTTCTCTCCCCTACCTTCAATACCTCTTCCGTCACACTAATGCACACACCTGATTCTGGGTGTAAACCTCGTAATCTTTAGTAGTGGGGTCCTGGTACATTCACTGCTGAATTAATGCACTAGTATCTTAACACATAATTTTTTCTAAGTGAGGAGTGTTGTCCTTTAGCCTATGGTCTGCCTACAGCTCACTAAATCATTGTGGCCCTCTGCAAAGTGATTTTTTGTTTTGTTTTCTTTTCTTTCTCACCTTCTAACTTGTTAATGTATGACCCTGGGTATTGGCAAGCTTTATTGATCATAACGTAGGAGATTGTTTGTAATCCTTGATCTGTGTGGATATAATTTTCGTAAATGCTATAGCATAAGAAGAATTAAATGTGTAGTGTATTTTGGGGAATTAACTTGTTACATTGGGAAGCAGTCTGGGCCCTTGGTTAAATATGTTGCTCTTTCTGGGCCCTTGGTTAAATATGTTGCTCTTGTGAACTGCCTGGTTTCCTCTCTCTATTCTGCATGACATAACATGATACGGTTGTTTCACCATCTGCATGTATTCTTTTGGCACATTGCTGTTAGATTTCGATTTGCTGGTTCAGGAAATAGACCTTTCCTTGTAGAGTTACTATAAACACATGAATGCCTTTCTCAGTATTGGAATTTAAATTTCGTATTGAATGCTGACTTGATCTGAAGTGAGCATCAGTGGGGACCAGAATTACATGTGCTGTTGGCAGCTTTGAAACACAACAAACAAAGGTCACTTTATCAACTCTTCATATTCTTTAATTTATTTTCAGAGAATCTCTGCAATAGTTGAATGTAATTCGATAGCCAAACAGTTAGCAAGAACAAACCAGAGTAAATCGGTTTCAATTACTTGCTACTTGATCCTTGGAATAAAACCAGATGACAATGAAAGTTCTAAATAATTTAATAAATACGGTGCTGAAATAGCAGCCTGTCTCTGTCACCTGGAAACTGATGGGTTCCAACTTGGTTCTGACAACACTGTGTTCTTCAGGAATTCTAAATCCGGACAGATTTATACCTTCATCTACAAGCTCTGTAGTTAGTTTTTAACAAGTGGGTTTCATTCAACTAGGTTATATTTAGATAATCTTTACAGCATACAGTGTACTGTAATTAACAACAGCTATTACTAAGCAGTAAGGTTCCAATACAGCTGTGTGTGAAAGGTTCACAGGTCCAAACTGCTTTCCAGTGTACTGAATTAACTCCTCAAGGAGGACTGAAAACCCATTGAGGTTCCAAGGTGATACAGGACGCTTGTTGGGCAGTGCTGGAGGACGTTTCCAAGAAAACTAAACATAGCAGTTACAGAGCTGCATCATCATTCAAATTCTGCTCTTGATTGTTTTCAGATGAAGGCTAGCATATCTTCTTTGTTTCTCTTGTTCCGGTCTACGCAATCTAAAAGATTTATGAATAAAATCTTGAGTGGCAATCTCACAAAGTGAGAAGTTGCGGTTTTTATATGGAGTGAGCCAATCTGACCATTTTTTAACACCTTGGCAAGTGTGTATGACAAGAGCAGGCAAAAAAGAAATCCAGAGGAGGCTTTCCCATCTGGCTGAACCAAGCTGAAATCTAGATCTAATTTCCAAACTGCAGAAGGTTGAGGTTAATTTTTTTTTCTCTTGCAGATGAAATTTCAAAAGCTCTTGAAGGTAGCTTTCAAAAGTTTGGCAGATGCAGCAGCATTTCAATACAGTTGTTAGGAGTGTAGTGTTTTTCCTGAGCCAGTTCTCCTCCTGTCGCTGTAAGTGTTCAGCCAGAGGGTGCAGTTTTATATTACAGCTGGGCTGATTAACTGTGAGCAACGACCAAAAAGGGAGGACTTGTTTTCTTCTCCAAAGCTTGTTCCTTCCCCCTCCAGTATGTCAGCAGTATTGCTAGTCTGACCCCACAGTGAACCGATTAAGAAGACTAAGGCTACAGACAACTAAGACTTAAAAAAAAAAGAAAATAATAGCTTTCTTACTGGTGTAGTGCTCGGATCTAGCTGACCGTGGGGTCAGGTGAGTGCCAATGCTGTTATAAGTGACTGGGGTGCAGAGCCTGAGGCAGGAGGAGTGGGAGAGCTCTTAAATTAATATAGATGTACAGTAAATCTAGCCTTTGAGCATGCAGCTCCCCTGATCAGGTTAAAGAATATTTATGGATTATCTATACTACTTGCTATTCCTCTCTGCATTTGGTGGCCTGTTTTCATGTGTCCTCCTTTGTGGTAACACTAGTGGTTTTGTGGTTAGTCGGACCAGGGAGAAGATCCAGCTGAAAACTAAGCTAACAACAAAAAAAAATAGAATTTCATCTTCACAAATGTTACTGTTAGCATAGCAAGGGAAAAGGTAGCGTGACTTTGTCCATTGGCAGCAGCACAAATTTAGATGCCCTAAAGTTTCTTTTGATGTTACATTGTAAGTATTCATATAGAAAAAGCTTTTTTACCAATATGTTAGCTCTTAGCTGGTGTACTGTTCCAGGTTCAAGGATTTTCTTGAAGGATAAGACCCTTCACGATGTGGCAGGGTCAGATGACCCTGATGTGGCAATCCAGCCACCTCATCATCAGGCTGGGTTTTGTCTGTGTGATTCTCCTCCCGTGTGATTTAGGAAAGACATCAGTGTATGCAGTGTGTGATGATCTACTATATAATCATCATTATCTCCGTTAACAGAAGTGACAGTTTGATGTTGTTGTTTTTTCTTAGTGTTTCAAATTTGTTCTATTTGGTTTCCCTTTAGATACATCAGTGGAACACAAATTATCTACAATATATGGGATTTATGCTCTTTGCACGTGAGCATGACTAATTACACTGAGCTACATCTTTAAGGTTAAGTGCATTTGTGTTCTCTGATGAACCTGGCTGAGCTGAGGAAACGGCATTTTAGCCTCTCCAAACACATTTCACATATTCCAATAGGCTCAAGACTTCCTTTTGAAGATTTTCTTCCATTCAGAAAGGAGATTCAATGCAGTGCATTCTAGCCTAGCTTTTCTCCCTACTGTTGTTTTCTTTTGGGATTACTGTTTGGTCATTGTTCAGTTCAGACCATACTCAATTGCCCTTGTAATTAGTGTGGAGCTAATAACCATGTACTGACTAATCATGTCTGCTCTGGTTTTCTGGGATTGTTTTGACTCTTTCAGCTCCCACTGACTTTTGCGGGGGAGTTTTTGACATTTAGCACCTCTGAAGCCAGGGTGTTTCAGTTATGAACAAGCTGCTAATGTGTTAAGTCATAGCCATTAAGCGATAGGATTATTCTGACTAAATCTGACTGCCTAAAATTTAAGTGTCTGTATTGTGATGAGTCACCCCAGGACCCCATTACAACCAATGAGATTCTGTCATGGTGTTCCTGGAGTTAGCGTGTGGTGCCTTTCACCCCGAGGTGGATGCCTGTGTTCGGTCAGGTGGTTCATGCCATAAGAAAAGTGGGAGTAGATTACATGTTGAATTTGGATTAAATTTTTAATGTGATTTGCTTGGAGAGTTGGTTGAAGTGTCTGTATAGAGCCAAGTGTGTAAAATTTGGGCTTTAAATCTGTGTTTATCTGTGGAAAATGAACTTCTCAGACATAAGAAGAGTTTAAGGAGCTCCATCCCAGGTTGAAATCAAGAGGAACACCTTTGAAATGTTAATACTTAGGTGCGTGTGGTAAAACTCACATTCGTGCACTGATGTTTAAAATTTTCAACTATACAGGAATATTACTATTACCACTATAGCATGCTATGAAATCATCTGCTCACAAGATCAGCATTTTCATTCGTGTGTGAAGAGTGTCAGTAATTGTGAGGTTTCTTTCTCCTGCCCTTGTAAACCAGGCTGGGCTCTGCATTTCCCATGTCGTTCCTGGGAGCGGGCACAGGCTCCTGCCTGAACTTTGCACGTTCTGTTTGCCAGGCTCAGTCTCTTGTTTGGCGAGATACTTCATCTTGTAATAAAAGAAAGAACCAGTTTACCTTCTGTAATCCAGATTCCGGTTTATTTCATAGCTGCGATTACAACAAGTTTGTTTAAAGCTGCAAAGAACAATTTGTGTAGTTCTTGGCTGTCGCTAGTGGAGAGGTTGAAATTAATAGTCACTCCCTTATCAGTCCCTAAAGCATTTTCTTTACAACGACGTTTTAAAGTAGATGCCACTGGGTAGCAAATCCATAGTGCTCTGGTAATGTTTAAAATAAATCGCATCTTACTTGTCCATGCTTGATTAGGATTTAAGTGTCTTTGGCAGAAATAAAAGATCAATGAAAGTTCCTCCTTAGTGTATATATAAAAAATATAAAATGCACAACAATTGTAGGGTTAAGTTCGTTCTCAATTCATTCACTTCAGTATCAACATCACCATTATTAATAGAAGCGTCATTTCCAGTATACCTCTCTAAATTTTAAATAAAGTTTGAAGTACTCTGCGTGTGTTGCAGCTTATGATAGAAGAGAAGGTTATGGAATGGTTATGGAATATGAAGCAGGATGTAGATTAATCTGTTGGGCTGTGACACCTCAAAGGTGCCAGTATACACCATATTTTAAACACTAAGCACATGCTAAATTTTAAGCACTTGCCTTTCTCGGTGCTTAAAATTGCTGAAAGTTAAGTATAGACAGGATTTCAGGTGAATGTGTAAGGTCTGCTTTGTTCCCCAACAGATGCTGATTTTGATATTCTATTAATTAAGACTGGCTTTTTTCACCTTTTCCCTAGGTGTTTACCTCCCATGGACCTACTGTGATTATGCCAACCTGGTTCTGCTCTCGAGAATGGTTTTTTCACGTGGGAAAATTCAATGAGGGTGGAAAGGTGAGTGCTATGGACGATATGGATGATACCTAGTCCAGGAACCATCTCTTTGTCTAACAGCCTCTAAAAACCCTAAACCTGTTATTAAGAAACACTAGTGAATGGGGTAGAGGGAAAAACTGAGGTCTAAAAAAATCTGGGTTGTTCCGTATACCTTTTTTTTTTTTTTTAATAAAAAAACCAGTTGTTAACGGAATACAGTTGTTTTGGGGTAATTCTGGTGATTGAAGGACATAACTGAGATGGGCTTTGTAGCTAAATCTAACACATTTGTTAGATATGTCAGCATAGCTGGAAAAATTAAAGAAGGGTTCAGACATTCAAGCTCCTCTTCAGTGCCTGAAATAGATGCAGCAGATCTGAAAGCTAACCAGAAGTCAGCTCATGGTTTCGTTACGAACCGTCTCTGAAAGCTAAGGTAGATTTGGTGAAAGAGATTGGAAGAAAGATGCAGGAAGGCAAAGGGATGGTAATACATTCTCCTAAGGGGAAAGATCTATATCCCTAAGATGAAGGAAGAAGGGAGGAGGGGAGGTCACAATGTGCCATAAAACTACCATCATTAAATCTCATTTATCCACTTGTCTCGTATCCACTTGTCAATCTTAGTTCTCGGGCTTGTCCTTGGAAGATACTAAGTAGCTTTTCCACAAGGATCAGGACTGAGAGGCTGCAAATTAAACGACTGTTATCTGAGAAGTGTTCCTCCACTGACAGGTGTTCTTTTGCTTTATAGATTTTCCTGTATGAGTTCAATTTGGTTGCTTTAGGCTCATCAGCATGTTTATGGAATAAAATCCAGGGATGTCTATTGGAGGTATTTATTGTGGTAGGAGTAGAGATATGTTAGCAAATAGACCTGATTCAGACACATTTGGATCCATTCTGTGTGTTTTGGACCTGAGAGGTTTTACTTCCAGTGGTTTTGGTGAGATTTTAGGGCTAGAATGGGTGGTTCTGAGTTTTTTTTTGGGAAAGCCTTCTTCATTTGATAGTACTCTACAAAAAATCTGCTAAGGCTATTTCCTATTTTATTATTATTACAATAAATAATATAATTATAAATTATTATTATTATTATTCTTTTTATAGCGTCTAAATGGAGCCCTCCTGTGCCATGCAGTGTGTATATATGCATACAGACATGCACAGACATGTGTATGTATGTATGAGGATATACAAATATTATTCTTTGGGCTGCCAAAAAAATTATAATGTAAGGAGATGGCAGACAGAGAACAGAATTGTTTAGAGTGGTGAAAAGATTTGCCCTTAATTACATGGCGGGTGAGTGGAAGAGCTGGGAATGGTGCCTGGCTCCCAGTACAATCTACATTCACTGACCCATGCTCTTTATTTCTTTTTTATTATTCTGCCTTATCATTGTATTTTCATTCTTTGAAGAATGTTTGACCTAACTTCTTGAGCATTGTTAGTAAGCTCAAAAAAGAAAGCAAGCTAAAACATAATAACAACAATAGAACAGCAAGCCTAATGATAAAGTTCAAGAGGTTAAGTTAAACAGACTATTGTTCTGTGCTTTTTGCTTTTAGTTTTGCGTTTGATTTTTTTTCTCTTTGTTCTGTTTTATGGGGTTTTTTGGTTTTGCTTTATATATATAATTGTGTAGGGACTATGCCAGTGGTTAATCAGATGTAGTACAATGACAATCCTAATGATTTTTCAGCCTCAATGCATGATGTGTCCTCCTAGTTTTAAAAATCATCAGTGATAATTTAAACTTTTTGTTTGTCCCTATTGCGAAGTGTCCAGCATGTCCAGACTCAAACTCTGGCTGATACAGAGGACCTTCAAAAAAATACCCTATGGAGAAGGGTGACGACAGATCTGAGCAAAGTAATGAACATAAGCAATGAAGCCAAACTCTTTGTCCTATGTGAGTTTAGAGGACACAAAATCAAATCCTAAATCTTTTAGCATTTAGCCCTGAAAAGTATTTCGCATTGATCTAACTCATTCATTTTCATTCTAAAAGAATTCCTTTTAGGCAAAGATGTTCTCTGTGTATCAATAGAGCTGGTACAAACTACTACTGAGTACTCTTACCCAGGTGTGTGTGTGTTCTGACCTGACCCGTGATCTGACTATGGTAATTTGATCACTTTCATCTCCATTTTTGGGATAGCATCTAACAGTGCGACCTGTAAGTGTCATACGGCTGCAAGTAAACACAGAAACTGGCCAACAAATCTCCACATTTCTGCCTTCTCCATTTGCTAAACTGTTTCCATGCCAAAAAGCTGCATTTCTCATTTGGAATTAAATCCGAACACCTGTTCTTCATATTTCAGTGCTTAGAACAAATGGAAGATAATTCTTCCATGGAAGAAATTGTGTTTTGATTTTATGTTAATAGTATGGGTGGACTGATAGAATATAAATATATAAGCTATGATGTAATCCCTTTTTAATTACAGGTAGGTATGCATGTATGCATGTATCTCTCCGTCCATCCAGGCTTTATGTGAAACAGATTTTTAAAAATATTTACAAAATTATTTTAGAAATAAATATTTCTTTCTGGTTAAGATCTGCAATTGTTGGAAATGTATTCCTTTTATGTGATCACTGTGGCAATGTCCAAGCAAAATCCGAAATAGTGTCTTCAGAAATGGTGGCTGAGAACCTGATAGGTTTGCTTTATGCACTAATTAACTAAAATGGTAGAGGTGTTATTTATGTACCTTCTGATATATGATAACTAAAGCAGATGTACCTAAAAGTAGTTGATTTTAGCAAGCTCTAATTGTGTGCTGAGACTAAGGTAATACAATACAAATGGTCACAAGCCTCTACAGTAATATTTTAAAGAGTATCCACTGCTTGGCGGAGAATCCTGTGAACAGGATTTCTGAGTTAATTTTTTAGGAAACTAAAGGGAAATATCTTCCCATTATCCAACTGATTTGGATAAAGAGTGCAGTACTTCCTTACTGAAAGAAGTGGCAGGACTTTTCTAAACCCTTCAGAACTCACGCTTGAAAATTAGTGTGTGACGTTATCTGTGTGACTGGGTTTGCTCTGGTACTTTTTGGTGTCTTCTAATAGTTAGCATCACTGTTTAAAAGTCATAACTGTGTCCAAAAGCATCACAAAAAGTTATGATGAGGAAAAAATGTACATGGTGGTGTATAATATGAAAAGCAGATTTTGAAGCTGTATCGTGTTAAAGTAGGGAACATATAAAGCCACCTGCAGTGGTAGATGTGATGTCTGTTACTAGCTAAGCAAAGTTACTGCTTCCTAGGTGTGACAGTGCACTTCAATGTGCATACAAAACTGACAGTTTGCAATTGTATCCAACAGACCTTGTGTGCTTCTACAGAACAGCAGATTTTGTTTGCTATTAATGTCCAAACGGAGATCACTGGGAAGGCACATTATTTGTCTCTTTTGGCGTGCTGTCCTTTTGTCCTAGTCACTTGTGTGCAATGATCTAGTCTAAAACAACTGGCTTGTTGCTTTAGGTAAATGCTCTAAGAACCGTTGAGTACAATAAGAACTGTATAAATGAGCATTCTGACCTGCAGGCTCCACTCCATGCAGATGTGGCATATTGTATAATCTTGGCTTTACTCAAGCGGTATTATTCTTGACATCACAACTGTAACATGCCACACTTGTTTCTTTCTCTAGAGTTTTACCGCAATTTGGTCCCAAATTTCCTGTCACCTCTGTATTTAACCTTCCTTTTTAAGTGCATGAAAACTAAAAATGGAGTGACAGCCTTAAAGTTCTAAACTAATCTCAAAGTGTAAACAGGGGAAATGATTCTTAATGAGCCCCAGGTGGAATAGCATATTATAAGCCACTGGCATTTCTGAATACAAACTGTGGCTCCAAACAAAGTGTCTGGAGCTCAGTTTTGATCTATTTTTGTGATAAAAGGTCACAAAAAACATGAATTGAGGAGGTTTCAAAATATCCTTGGATGCACGGGAGACTGTAGCACATGCTCCAAAACTCTAAGATAACGTTGTAGGCTATTAGGCACTAACTAATGCATTTTTTCATTTTTTCTCTGCCAGAGCACACAAATGTCATTCCCTCCAGAAAGGCAGGCAGTTACAATAACGCCTGAAAGGTAAAAGGCTAAGTAGGAATTTGGGTTTTTTGGGACATGAATTAAAATATGGTCAGTCTGTCAAATAACCCATCAAGGTGCTCTGGGGAAAAATCTGGATAAAATACAGGCATTAATGTTTTTGGCTTGGTATAATTAAGGCTGAACAGAGATCAGTATTTGATCTAAAAAGGAAAAAAAAAAAAGTGGTGGAGCCAATGTTTAATTTTACTTTATAAGCTATTTGAAAATTCACCTCATACCCTGTGTCTAATGACATTTTTTGCTACTCTGTTATTAAATGTCATTTAGAATTTACCACCTCCCTTCCATTTGACTTCCCCATCATCTTTGTTTAACTCAATTTCTCCGTGCCAATGCATTTGGATGAAAGCAGTCTTTTGGAGTTTCCTCTAACCTGTTATTTCCCAAACAATGAAGTGAATGTTACAGGCTTCGGGTCTTACAGTCAAGGCAAAATGGTGCAAAGATATGATTTGGATGGGAGCCAAAGAATGAAGAGCCAGATCTGCAGAGAGAGACTTAAGAATATCTTCGGTAATCCTGAAGAGAAGCTATTAATAGCTGTTTAATATGGAGTTAGCTTGTGGTTAGTCTGCCTGCATACCTCTGGTGACTATCCTAAAGGAAGTTAAACCAAGGAGTGTTTTGAATTAACGATAATTTGTCCTTGAAATAAATAATCTCAATGAGAAGGTTCATTACAAAAGAAATACACAATTGACATTTAATACAAAACTTGTCTTCAGGGCAAGACCGAAGGATGGATAATTCTTGATAAATTATTTTAGTTGCTAATTTTTTTCACCTTTACATTTAAATTGGAGAAGAGCTGCAATTTCTTTCTTAGTTTCAGCTTCCAGCAGCTTAGTGGCTTTTCCCCATTAGCAGCACGCTTTGAACAGCATTTGTTCCTGAGTAAGAGAGTTTAACGCCGGGTGGAACAGCAGTTGTTCCTGAGGCAGGAGTGTTTCCTTGAAAATAGGGTGTCTTTTGTGCTTGCCTCCATGCCACCAACCCCTCTGTATATGTGTTATTTCTGCAAGTCCAAGATTTAGCTCAAGACTTTGAGGAAAGGTCGATGGGCAGCTGTTGGCGTACCTATTTAAAAAAAAAAAAAAAATTACTTTGATTTTTTTAGTCAACATCTCTGCTTTGCTGCTAAATGAGCTTAGAATTTTTCTTCCTGTTTAATCTTAGATGCTGTAATATACACCATTTGATCTGCTTTTTATGCAACTGTAGTGTAATATAATCCTGAAATATTTTTCTTTTTTAATGAATGTTCTAAAATGTGTAGCATGAAATTACTTAGTTTATAAAATAGCAAGGAAACAAACTTTCCAAAGTCCTGTAAGAAACAGGTGAGTTTGGAATCAAAACTTACTTCCTTTTTGCTTCATTTTTCCCTTTCACCAGTTTTAGGCTCCTCTGAGGAATGAAAGCAATTTGGCATATTCTGTCCAACAATTACTGTGATGTTGCTGTCTGGTTTGCAAAAAATGTACCAAGTTCTAGCCCAGTTTTCCTTGATGCCTCTGATCAAGAGGAAGGGCCAAGCTTTCCCAAACATGAAGGGCTTTTTCATGTGTGAATAAATTTACTTCCCTTGTCTTGTTTGTCATCACTTTTTGTTGTAAATGAATGTATTCTTGATATATAAAACATTCAGTGTTAGATTTCCCAGTTTCACTAGTTAGACTGCTCTGAATTTGCCCTGGTTTTGGTCACAAGGACCTGCCACCTCTCCTGGAGAGCCTGTCAGCTGGAGGAGGACAGGGGAAGAGAGTATGTGTCGAAGGTGATTGGGAGAAGGCTGAACAGAAGGAAAGGAGATGGATGAGGAAATTGGGACAGATTGATTCTGACACAGAATCAGGCTCCTGTACTAGGTTTAGCAGTGAAAGCAGCTCTTGTATTGTGTTTATGTCCGTAACAGCCTAATGGTAACTTGTGACCAAAGAAAAGACTTCTGTCAGCCTGAAGTTCTGCAGTAGTTACTGTTGGTCGTCCCAGGGCCACAGCATGATCTCTCACCAGGCGGTACTAGTTATGGCACTGCACAGAGGGCCACTCTTTCGTTAAAAGTTCTCCAAAAATTGCTGATCAGTACCTTCATCCCTACTCATGCTCTTCACCTTTACTGGTGGTGGAGCTGCAAAAATTGTAGACAGAATTGCTTTTGTGTAGTGGTAGGTGGCTTTTATCTCCTTGCCGAATATGTATGTTGAGGATACTGTAGCTGGAGTAGGGTTTCGTGCACAGTGATCTGCTAGGAGTTATGGAGTCATAGAATAGTTTGGGTTGGAAGGGACCTTTAAAGGTCATCTATCTATCCTCCCTGCAATGAGGAGGGACATCTTCAAGTGAGAAATAGAGGGCAATGACAGGATGACAAGAGAAGGACCATGGAATATTCAGTTTGGTCCCTGAGCAAGGAATTACTTTAGTTCAAGTTAGGTTCTGCTTGACATCCCATCGTGTATACAAAATCAATCCCCTCATCTGTAGAGCCAACCATCAGCACAGCAAGTGATACCTGCCCAAAATACTGGGTAAACACGAATCCTTCACCTGTTTAGCAGCAGTATGTTGAAGCGAAGGATTTTGCATATGGGTAGTGCACGCTGGTTAGAGCCGAGCAGGTGCGGGCTGGGGTTTTGCCCTGGGATTTTAATCAGCAGCTGACGAGCACAGCCTCGAGTGAGGCAGGCCGGTGGGTTTATCCCTTAATGCAGCGGAGGATATATGGGCTGAGATTTACCTATAATGTCGAAAATTCCATATGTAGTCCAGCAACATGTAAACTCTGCAATTTGACTGTAGTTATTAATGCCAAAAACTATTTATGTGGTACCCTATTGCAGAAATGGTGGATTGTTAATTGATACTTTTAGCAATGGGTATTCATTTTCTGAAAATACGCTAAAATATCCCTTTAGTGGTTAAACGGCTTTCTCTTTGAAAGCTACGTTGTTTGACAAAGATTCCTGGTGTTTAAAATGTCATCTGGATCCAATAATATGTCTCAATTGGGAAGAAACCCTTGTATTGCAACAAACGTACCCGCTGGAGAGCCATAGGAAGTCCCATCCCTGCAGGATCTGTAACACAGTCAGCATCTTTCCTCCCCTGAAAAACGCAGGGCAGTGCTGCTCCTCCGTGATGCTAGAGCCACTGCTGAGTCCCAGGCACCTGTGCCTGCCGGGGGGGAGCGCACTTCATTTCAAAGAATTTCTGCCCGTTAAAGTGAAGCGAAAGAGCACTCCAGAAACAAACAGCATTTTGAAAGGTCCTTTTACTCTTGCAGTAACTCTCTGTTTTAATATACAGATTAACAGTTATCTTGATTGATGTCAATGCTTATCTAAAATAAAATGAATTGCAGATACATATGTGATATAATCATATATCTGAATCAAAACGTGACTACTGCAGTAAGCTGATATGTGCTACAAAATGTGTGCCCTTCCTGACACAGCCTGGTGTGGGACTGGGAAAGAGAAAAAGGTTTCAACTTTGCTGCAGACACTCAGTGTTACCATTAAAGTCCAGAATAAGAAAAAGATAGAAAGGGCTACAGGACAAATGGAAAGAATTTGAGTTTGTGTTTTTCTTATATTCGTGATGCCTGTGGTTGCTGTCTGCTACTCCAGCTTCCCCCAGATTTCTTCTGTGGCTTTCAGAGTAGGTTCATATAAAGCGTAAATTGTATGAAGTTCTCTAAAAGTTTTCTTTTGCATCACAGCTCCTAAACTAGAAGTCAGACAAACATCCACACGGACAAACAATAGCTCCAGATGAGCTGCCCTCAGCAAGTGATCACATCAGAATCCATTTTATTCAGAATCTGGGAGTGGGCCCAATTCAGTGTCTTAAATCAATGTATTGTAGAGTGCAGTCTGGAGCTGCGAAGTACCGAGCTTTATTTGATTCTGATTTCTCCCAAGATACATATGTTCAGTTGAGTGTTTTGGATTTGTTTTCCAGGGTTCAAAGCTTTTTTGTCTGGTTTCTCCAGCCCACCCCCCCCGGCTGCTCCGTCCAGCCCGTGTCTGACATGAGCACTGGGTGCCGTGGGTATGAGAAACAGTCCCTGAACTGGGTCGCTCTCGTAACGAGAAGGCCAGAAGAAACCACAGCGGGATTTTGTGTCCAGCACTTTAATTAGAGAATCTCCTTTTCTTAATTATGGAAGAAACTCAGAAGCTGTGGTAATGGGGAAAAAATGCAAATCTTTTGTTTCTTAAACTTGGCTTCTTATTATTTTTCTGTGTTGAAACAGAATAACTAAAGTTGAGGTTTATTCCCCTGTTATTCATGTATGTGATATTGCCTACAGAAATACATGTATTTCAGTATCTTTCCTTTCTTTTACTACTCCTTCTCAACTTTGTCACGTTATTTTTCAGCTTTTTCTGGATGCTGCGCTTTTTGTTTGGCCCACCTGGTTTTATATAGCAGAGCTTTTTAGCCTGATAAAATCATCTGGCCTTTTAAACACTGGGTTGGAGGAAAGAAAAATTTGTATTTAAACAGATTTGAATGACCTTTTTAAACAGATTTTGGATGTTCTAGCCATATTTCAAGAACTTACACCATTGGAAAATGTAAATAGATGCTACTTTTTTACCTTCATTATAGGGCTGTATCTTTAAAGGTGGGTTTGTGCTTCATATGTTATGATGTGTAATTGAATGCTGTGTGCCATAAGATCGCCCTTCTGACACTGTGTCTCTGGCATGAAGATTTTCTGCTTTTTCAATGAGAAATGTTGCATGTGAGATCTCTAATATGTGCTAGAGCCTGATAGATACACAATTCCAAGAGATTTTTTCTTGCAGAGTTTCAGCAGGGCTGCTTGCAATCCCATTAGGAAAAAAGTACCATGGAAATAAGTTGCAAGAAAAAATGTTTTGTTTTCAGATGTTTCTCATTCTGAGGTGGCTTTTAATAAGGTCTCTTACTATGGGGCCTGATTCACCTCTCCAGAGTAGAGACCAGTATACGTATTTGGCAACCAAAGAAAGAACGATAATTCTAGTAAAATGAAAAAAACCACTCTTCTGAAGTCACTGATCCCTTTCAGTAAGCGATTTGGTCACTTCAGGCTTCATGAACTGTTCAGCAGCTGGGTTTTTCTCTTCTGGGACTAACCTGTACCAAGCTTTATAGCCCTGTCAAAATGAAATGATATTTATTTTTCCACCGCTATCTTTGTGGTCAGCTGTACTTCATTTTTAAATAGTGCTGCTTGCTTTTGTAATAGCTTTATCTTTTCTACAGATATATTTATTGAATGACCCCTTAGATAACTTCACGGACACGTACAGAAATAATATGAATAAAATGATGTTAAACCTTATTCATTTGGCAGAAGAATAAAACATGTCTTCAGATGTAACTATGAATACCGGTCGCTTCCTGGTTTGAAATAACTGCTTCTCTTCCAGGGTGTTCCAGAAGACTTGTTGTTTTTTTATAAACACATCCAGAAGGGTGGTGAAGTCTTTCGAGTAAACCATTGCCTCCTGCTGTACCGCTACCATCCACAGGCTGCAACTCATTCCGTCCTAGAGTAAGTTGCATTTTTTGGTAGAACTTAAAAATTAGCTTCATCTTAGGTGATCGGCAGCAAAGATGCTTAATGTCTTCAAGACAACACACAGCAAAATAATTACCCACTTGTGTTTAATTGTTTGGTTTAAAAAAAACCAACAGGCTAAAAAGCAAGCATAACATAGTATGTTGGTAGTATCCCCTTTTGATGGTGGAAGGTTAGTTTTTTCTCTTTGTTCTTGCTATAATTTGCTTTTGATTAACTGACTGTAATGCTGGAATTGAAATAATGAATTGAAATCTTTGGTTTGGACACTGTTGCCCGTACACTCTGGATATACCTGTGTGAATGATTTCGTGAGGCAGGGCTGGGCTGGGGGCATATTAACATTTCACAAATAGTCTAAGAAATTGTTTCGTCTTTGCAACTGCTTTTGAAATAATTTCCCAATAGGTCTTGGAAGAGCAGTGAAGCATTTGGGGGACTGCATTACAGCAGTACTGTTTTCTCAACTCCCAGTTACCATCCCTTCAGCTGGGACTGTAACTGGTGACGGGAGATCTCCTGATCTGCCTGAATAATCTCTCTGGTTATTTAAAGCATCGGAGTTTCTTACCCTGAAAGCAGATTGGGAATGCTTCATGTGATTGTGTATCTTCTCTGCTGAACATGGCAGAAGCAAGCAGTGAAGCAGTAACTTCTTCAAAACTTCAAACACGATTGCAAGAACGTTTTTGAAATATATCCCAGTGGTGAAATTTTATTGGGTTTTTAGTTAAGATTTTTAATATGTGGTTTTGATTCTCGTAATTTTTTGCCATGTGAACCATAATCATAGACTCATAGTGTAAAAAATATTTTTTTTATTTTAAAGCTTAATTCCAAAATGAACTGTGTCAATTTTTAAAAAGTAAACAGAAACTTGTAATACCAACAAATACCTTCTTTTGAAAAAGCTAATAAAAACTAAACCTTTCATCTGATAATGTGCTGCACTTACACATATAATTTTCCTATTTTAAAAGATCTAAACCATCAAAATCAGATAATGAGGTTTGAAAAATACCTGAGGATGTTTAGGAGTAATTATCTCAGGTGGTTCTTTGTAAGCTGTCGCCTACTGCTCTTACACTGCTGGTCTGCCCTTAAAGAAAATGTTAAATTCTCAATTGCCGATTCCTTTACATGCTCATTTTGTCCATCAAAGGCGTCCTTCCGCATCAGAAGTCCTGCAAGCTGAGCCAAAGTAGTTTCTTTCTCTGTGTCATTGATATTAATGAAGAATTATGAGAGTTTTAATGTCCTTTAGGAGTCCCACACCAGAACCACAGTGGTCATTAAGTAAACTGTTTTCTTACTGATTAATGATATATATACACTTTTCAGTCAGTCCTATTTGTATGGCCTTGTAGAACTGACTAGTAAAACTAAACATTTTTATGTGCATTTTAGTTGTATATCACTATATTATTGTATTACTGTAAATACTATAGTATACTAGCATAAATATGCTAAATACATAAAAAATGTTCATGGTTAATGTCACTATAGATCTTTATAAATAAATGTATATACGTATGCATATGTATATAAAATCATTTAACTCTGAAACAGTCTTTCCAAGCAAATAGAAGATATTCTTTGGATTTTGCAAACAAATACGAGGTAAATTATTTTCCTTTTTATTGGTGTTTAAATGTAAGGTGGTTTTTTTTTTTCTCTTTTTAGCATGTGATCATTTTGGCAGTTAGTTACGAACTTTTCAGCCACGCGTCATGGGATGCTAGAACTCTTGGAAGGCTGTTGCTTGTGTCTGTGGGAAAACATCTTATTCTTGGAAATGAGTTTGTTTTGAATTTGCTGCAAGCTGTTGCTTATTCAGATCTACAAGCTTGTGTGGCACAAGCACCCTGAATTACAACATGCTGTGAGAATGTGGAAATACTGTAAGCTGTTTCAGATGTGCAGTTTGCATGTCCAAATTGGCGCCTTTCTTGTCTCATTCGAAGGAGTCAGGCTAGCCAGTCTTCCTGTTGGCTTTTTGCTGGGACTACTGGTAATAACATTGTGTGCGAACTTTCACATCTGAGGTTGTGTAACATCTCTTCTTGTTGGCTTGTTCCCCTGTTTGTTGAATAGGTTGTGAAGGGTTGGCCAGCCTTTGTTTCTAAAGACTGAGGTGCGCATCGAGCAAATAGAGATCATTGGACTCATCACAAAAGTTTTGAGTTTATAATTTAAATTGGGTCTTTCCTAATTTGCCTTTTGGTCACACCCCACCTTATTTAGTGCGTGTTCTACCTTTTCTAGAGTCTCTCTTTTTTTTTTTTTTTTTTTTTTTTTTTGCCTTTCACCATTGGCCTCTGTTGTCTTTGAATTTTCAGAGGTCTAGAGTCCAAATCCTAGACCTGGATTTGGAACTAGTAACTCGCCAACCAGATTAATATCTTGTCTGAGATCAAAATGATGCTTGTAGGAAAGTTGATTTTTTTTAAACTTTTTTTTTAACACTTTATGGCTAGTTTCAGTCTTAAAAAATAGAGCTGGTTGATAGGACTTGTTTATACAAAGGTGCGTGATTCAGTCTTTTCAGCAAAGAGAACAGTTGCTCGTAGCTGGTTATGGGCTGATTTCAGTTTATACGAGCGTCTTTCATTACCGTTCAGGGGAAAAAAATGCCTGATTTTGCATTTTCAGACTTCCTAAAATATATATAAAACTACTTGGCAAGTGACGTTTAGTTCTTTTTATTTAGTATGTATAATTGTAAACACTAATGATTTTTTAGGTCATTTCCTATGATTAGTGTCCTTCTGGAACAAATATCTAGAGGTGAAAGTATCTGTGAAGCAGGAAACAAAATCTAATTTGCGTTCTCCCTTACCCTGGGGGCACCAGGCTGCATTATTAAATGTTTTAGGTGTGTGACAGAGCCTGAATGAAGTACAACGTCTATATTTAGATTTCATTAGGTGCATACAGAAATATAAACCCTCTCATTGTAATTTCATCTAAAGTCTATGCTGGATACCTGCTAAATGTGAATGAGCACTACAATTTTTGAGAAACTTCTCTTCAGCTGGGAATTTACAACACAAAATCCCACGTATTGTGTATCTCTTGGATCTAAATCATTTTATCTCACATTACAGCATGTGTCCTAGGGCTGTGTGTACTTTGTGCTGCACAGCTACGTTACATGGATTGGATACAATATCAGAGCTGGCTTTATAGGGAGAAGTACTGTAGTAAGGAACTTTGGCGTATAATAAAAACATTGTAAAATTCATAGATTTTTATCTTGCCGAAGGGGAGAAAAAGGAACTGTATATAAAACAATGTACCTCATTGCAAGATAAAAGTCAGCTTGCAACAAAATGAACCATAAAACATCGTGCTTGTCTTTAGGAAGTGTTGCTCGTGAAGACAGGCAGTTGGGGCAGGCAGCTGATTTCTGCAGCAATTTACAGACTTTTGGTCAAAGGAAATTTAATATACGTAGAAAATAAGGTTTGTACCTTCCCTCTGAGATTCAGGTGATTCTCTTTTATGCAGAAGATGTGAAGTGTACTTACAAGGCTTACAGTAATTTCATATGCTGTCTATTCAGAATGAGTATAATATTGCAAGAGCTTGTCCTGCAGAAATAACCAAAATTACGTAATCTATTGAAACCATCTGGTTTCAGGCACTAGAAGCTTCCAGTGTCATCTAAGCGAAGGAGAAGAGGCACTTAGTCTGCCACACGCGTGTGGTTGCTTTAGAGGTACTGCAAGGCATGGGTCTCGATTGCTGATGAGCGCAGGAATGCCGGCTTCATCTCCTGCAAAAACATACGCACCCAAAAATAGGCAGGAGAGGGGAATAGCGTAACATATTCCTGTACAACTCAAATAAAGATGAGGTCAACTGCATTTTTATCTTCTATGCTTGCATTTGGCACTTCAATTAAACATGGAAACTAATGACCTCATTAGATTCTTGAAAAGTAAATGGCATTAACATTGATAGTCTCTGTCTTTCTTAGTGAGCCTTTCATGAAAAATAGGCCACAATGCAAACCATGCCTCAGTTAATGACCCATGACCTGAAGATGAACTCAGACATTAATAGAACCTATTAACAGTGTAAATGTAATAACTCAGTGGGACGATATAGTCCAGCAATTAATAAGTTCACATGAAGTTCAACAGAACAACCACCACAAAAAAAATCAGTTTATTCACCAGTATGGTCAAGGTTCAAACGGGATTCATTTCTGAATTTCCTGTGGATTGCAAGGACCTTATATTCTGCGTGCAAAACTAGCTATAAAGGATCTGTTCTTTCAGCTCTCCCTGTGATTAAAAATTGCTCTGTGCTTCCACCTCTGGATTATCTATCAGGTGAGATTCACCTATAATATAGATCTCTCTTATCCTGCCATGAATAAAAAACCACTGGAAGAGGCTGAATAGCTCCTCTTCCTGTCTGGTGTTACCCGAGTAGCATGTGGGACCAACCGTCATGGAAGAGGTCAGATTTATAGATTTATAGTATTACCGTGGATGGTAATCAATGCCTAGAATTCCAGTACTGTTTAGGATATTGGGTTTGTATTTGAGCATTTCTCAAGTACTTGTACATCTGTCTTTGCTCTGTTGATTCACTTATGTAGCCTTGCTGGGGGAAGGAGGGGAAAGGCAGTCAAACAATATGGCGAGGTTTAACGGAGCTCAGCCATTAAATCATATCGTTTTTATTGTCACATTATCTTTCATTTCAAAATAGGAGCAGAGCAGATGTTTCTTGACTCCTGTATTCAGTCAGTAGGTCACCACACATTTTAACAGAGCACCATTGTTATGTTACTTGGGTGGATGGGATGGTAATAACTTCTTGGGGCTGAGGAACACACTTGGTAGTCATTCTCACCCGCCGCATGAATACCCTCATTTCACTCCTGCAGAATTTTGGCTTCTCTTCGTCCTTCCAGACTACATAACTGATGAGTATTGAGGGGCCACGGCAAGCGAGATCTTAGGGAAAATTATGTGAGCCTCGAGAACGATTTTCCAAGTAGAAAAATGTATACTTCTTACATTTCTTTTGTAAAGTCAAGAAGTGACAAGAAAATGAAAGAAATGGGAAAAATAATGTACCTCAAGAATTTGGGCCAAGAAGGAGTGTTAGGATGTGGGAACAAATTTCTACAGTCAAAAGAATTTGTATCCCACCTTCTGGATGAGGAAAATTGTGCTAACTGAATATAGGCTAGGAAATGATACTAACGGCTACTGGGAAACGGCTTTTTAATCCTCTCTGACATGAGTAGGAAAGCAGCCTGGATTTGGGGTGATGCAGAGTAATAATACCTCCTAGTTTTTGCTGGTGGCTATGAATATGTAATAATGCAAAATCTGAAAATAGCTGTGAGAATCGTCTCTGAGTAGTGGTTTGTACAACTTCTAGATCGTTTCAGGCATTTTCTTTAATCATCCTTTGCACGTTGCCACAGTTCCCGTCTGCTGCACCTGCACTGGCTCTTAAAGGGTGGGAAAATGGCGTTCCCTTATCCCTCGAGGCAGGAATCCCAGTTACCTATTCTGGAAACATCAAAAAATGTGGCAAATTAGGTGAACCGGAAACCTGAAGGGGATAACTGAAACTCTCTCTCTTGACACTGCGTAAGCTACCTTTTGCTTCAGCACGTGAGAGATACTGTTTGTGCAGAGCATGTTTTCACAAAGATTAACTCTGTGGTTCTCGCTTTAAAGCTCAGTCACAAATTCTCCCCTCAATTCTATATTTATCTGTTGATCCCAGCTTGCACTGTTAAAAGAATTTCAGTGTTAAGACTGCAAAGTGTTCAATATAACTTAAAACTTTTATTAAAAAGGGCACACGGAATATGGAGATGTGATTTATATTCTTTTCGGTGAGCACTTTCATAAGGCTGCCTCATAGCGATGCAAGCAAAAAAATCACAAGTGCTGGCTACATTGGCTTCATTTTCACAACCCAAAATACGCATTTAAGGAAGCCTTTTATTGATGTTTAAGTGAAGCTGTCTGACAATATTCATGTATTCAAACAGTGATCCTATTAATTTGGAGTTCAATGAGTTTCATATCCTTCTGAGCGATATTCCCTTAAATACTTTCCGCACTTGCATTTCACAATATAACATTCACAGGTTAGATTGGGTCAGTACTTCTGCTTCAGTCTGAAATCTTTGGGTGGTTACCAACAGTGAGATTTGGCCTGCTTGAATTCGACCTGTGTAGGGATTTCTGTGGAATATGGGCACCCATCACCTAGCCAGCAAGTTCATACTGTCTGGAAGCAACTGGTACTGAATGTACATGGACATTTCCATGATGATCTGAAACATTTTCTGTGTGCCTGGAAGTAGAGTCCGGTCTTTGCCCTACAATTAGAAGTCAGTTGATAATTCTTTTTACGCCTTGTAAGGTTGTCTGTTTTTTTCCCTAGCTTTCTTAACTTTGCAAACTCAAGTGGAACAGAAACTTGCCTGTGTCACTCAAGTCAGCAGAAGAGATTCTGAAGTACCTCTGGAATGTAATACAGTTTTATTCTTCTGAAGTTACATTTCAAAGTAAAATCAGTTTTAAGCCCTTTCCATTTATGTGTAAAGCAATAATCTTCCTTTTTCGAAGCTAGCAGAAGCTCTAAAATTTCCAGTAAAGTGATCCTGGAAAAATACTTGACCTTCGTATTTCTTTCCTTTAACTTTCCTTCTGGGAATATAGTATGCTTTAATGAACATGGAAAAAGACAAGTGTCAAAAGATGCCAGCGGCAGCTCAAGCTTTGCAGCAGGAATGCAGCTTGTGGTCGCATTAGAAGAGATTTGCAATCAAATCCAAGAATTATTTTTTTTTTTTTCTCCATTAGTTGAAGTGCTGGTGCACGGCCGTAGTCTTCAAAATGGTGTGGAAACTTTATACGGAGTAACTGTTCTTCTTGGGTACGTTTACTTGTGTGCGAAGTTCTTTCCAAGTTATCACACCGCAATCAATGATGAAGTGCTAAGCAGCATTTGGCTCTGCTCAAAAATTGCACGCTGAAGTGAAGTGGGCTCTCTGGAGCTGGCTAATAATCCCAGCAAGAATCCGTATGTCGTAGTGCTATGAGGGTTTCATGGGTTTCAAACCATAACTCAGGGACGTGAAGAAAAAACACAAATAAAACCACAAAATTCCTATCATTAAAATTCTAGAAAAGCTTGCTAACAAACTTTTGGGAACAAATTAGGTTACCTATTAACCTCAATAACCTCAAATGTTATACTTGCTGCTCAGGAGGGATGCTTCATAAGAAGAACTTGGCTTCGTGACGTCTGATAATCTGATACAAAATAGGAAAAATGTGAAAACATTTCATAGGAGTCAGGTGTTACTGTAATGCCAGATCATCTGACATCTCATACTGGTCTATGATCATCAAGGAAACTTGAATGTATTTTGATTTTTCTATAAAATCACAAGCTGCACTGGCAGGCCAGAAATAACTTGCTGTAGCTGCCTGACGATAACCTCATGAATCAGAAGCCTTATTTGAAGCAGAAGAAATAACACATTCTCTGAGTATTTTGCTGTGTAAATTCCATACCAAATGGATATACTCAGAAGAGTGTGGGGCTCAAAGTTAAACTGTGAAGAAGGTATATCAGTAGGAAGAAAGATGTGCTTCCCAAGACAAAGAAAACCATGGGCAGCTTTAGGATCTCACAGGAAAATGAGTAGGTTTTTTTTTCCATTAATGCTTTAAGTAATTTCAGCATCTGATTTCTTGGATCACAAGAGGTATTACAATTTGTAGAACAAGTTGTAACAATTGTTATGAAGCGTATTGTGTTCTGTCATGATAAAGCAAATGGAAAAACCTGTTTGAAGAAATGCTTTCAGAAAGGAGAGACAATTAGATGTTTATCAGAATTTCCTGTGAAAGAAATTGTCAACTCAAGGTGCCTTGTTCAAGAGGTGTAGATTGGGGCGATTCATCTGTCAAGCCATCATTTGAGGAAACCAATTTATTGTATCTAGAAAACTGTTTATTAAGATAGGTTCCTAGCTAATGAATATTAAATGAACCCTGGACATAAAACAGATGTTCTTAATAGCAGGCAGTTTTGTTTAAACCATTGTAAATGCTGTGGTCCTGAATATTACATTATATGGTGGGAATTGCTGTTGTAAAAGCAAGTGAAAGTGATAGGAAATGTGCTCACACACACACACAAAAAGTTGTAGCTGTCGAAGCGAATTAATTCATGCAGTTGGGATGAGTGGCCCATGAGTTGAAATGCTTTCCTTGAAGTTGTCCCCTCTTTCCAAGAACGTATCTTGAACTTACTGAAGATCTCATCCAGTCTTCAGATTTTAAGGATGTCAGGTGTTCTTTATCACTGTTTCCAAAGCCAAATGGTTCATTATTTGATATTCATCTCACAGTTTTTTACCTCAACCACTTGGCTTAAATTATATTATGGAACTTATTACAAATATGAAGACTTAAAGGTGTAATTGGACACAAACATGTGCCAGCTTTCTTTTCTTCTAAAGCATATTTTAAGAAGTTTTATGAAGCATATCACTTTAAAAAAATTGCTCAACAAGGGCATCCCCCGCAGAGATGAAGAAGTCATTATCCCACTCTACTCAGCGCTTGTCAGGCCGTATCTGGAGTTCTGTGTTCAGGTTGGGTCTCCACTATCCAAAAAAGATGTGGACAGGCTGGAGAGGGTTCAGGGAAGGGCCACCAAGATGATCCATGACTGGGAAGCCTGCCATAGGAGGAAAAGCTGAGAGAACTGTGTTTGTTCAGCCTTTAGAAAAGAAGGCTTAGGGGAGACCTTATCACCGTGTTCGGTATTTAAAGGGTGGCTACAAAGACGATGGAGACTCCCTTTTGAAGAGGAAATTTTTTCCCAATGAGAACAATCAGCCATTGGAAGAATCTCCCCAGGGAAGTGGTGGATTCCCCAACGTTGGACACTTTTAAGGTTCAGCTGGGCAGAGTGCTGGGACACCGTGTCTAGACCGTGCTTTTGCCACGAAAGGTTGGACCAGATGATCCTTGAGGTCCCTCCCAACCTGGTGTTCTATTCTATGATTCTTTAAAATTAAATAACTTTTATTTGGTCTAAAGCGTGTGTGTGCACATTCACAGGTGTGGATGGTGTGTAACACTGGTAGTTTCAGTGTTGTGTGTGACTTTGCAGTGCAGCGATTGTTTGTTGCTGTACAGGTGTCCCCTGATCCAGAGCTTTGAAAACTGACTTGCTGAAGACTTGAGCCGAATACGGACTTCCATTGTAGCATTGGGCTGTATGTTTGGGTTGATTGGAGTAGTGAATTTGTGAGATTTCAACTTGGCATTGCCAAAGGAGAATGAATGCATGGGCAGATGGAACATGAAGAGGTCATCTTGGATTTAGGAGATAGTTTGCCTGTATGCATTGCAGGGTTACATGGCGAGTACTGGTATGGGCGAACAGCGTATCAGTGGGCAGCTGCAATTGTTGGTACTGAATACGATTACTATGGCCACTGTTTTTCATCTTCTTGTGATCTCCTACTAGGGTTTTTGAAAATAATAGTGGTTTAGCTACAGCTTCAAATCTATCCTAATGACTTTTGTCTGAGAACCTCCACAGAATTTCTTTTTTCCTGGCAACAGTTTACATTTCCCTAGGAAATCTCTGTTATAATGTTTTCCTATGATTTTTTGTATCATGTGTGAATGAGTTTGGTCAGGTGTATGTGTATGTGTCTGTGTACATATGCATATAGGTATACAATAATGCTAAAAACTTTAGGGGTCAAAACCCACCCTTTTTCTAACTCTCCAGGGGAACCATCTGGAATCACCGAGTCAGGTTTCTTGAAGAAAGAGTCCTGAGCTCCTGGACATCATTCACCATTTGGAACGCTGGCAAGCAAGGCAAGAAGCTCTATAGAAGCTTGTCACCAGCTATTCAGAAAAAGGTGAGCTAGTAAGAGTTGGGTACCATCTGTACAAACCCACTTTCTTCTCTTTCATATGCCTCCTTGCTGCTTCTAACATAACGTAGCAAAGTTCTCATAAGAGATTGTGAACACAAAGCCCTAAATTGGGGAAATTCTTAATATTCTGCGTAATGTAGGTCTTCTTTTAAAATGCTCTATTACATTATTTCGAGCATACGGCGTATATGCGCCCATGTTCTTGCTTGCTGGTGACTGAGCATAGTACCAGGTTAGACACAGTATGTAACTAACTGTGGTCTGCTACTGCGTAACTACCGCTATGGTAGCCAGGGACTCCGGGTGAGTAGAATAACCCTTTAGTTGCGTGGTATGAAACTAAACTACCTTGTGCAGGATTATTCATACATGTAAAATATTTGCCCGGTTCCTAAGCGGATACTGGACCGGTCCTTGTCAGATGCTGAGCAGCCTGGTTTGTATTCTGAGGCGCAGTTGTGCTGTAACTCCCCTTTGAAAAGCTGGATTGTTTAAAAATAGGGGTGGGCTGCGGGGTGAGCAGGCGAGTAGAGACTATTGTAGATGACTATCTAATTCAATTTACAATCAATTGAAAATGTGGAGGTTACTTATATTTGGCAATGGCAGATATTTCTCAGGGGAGATTTGTCTGAGGGTTTAAATACCTTACTTTTATAGCATTTTCTTCTGCGTAATAACTTTTTGTTAGATAAAGGCTTCAGGGCTAATGTCAGATGGCTGTTTCTTATGAAGAGCCACAGAACATTCATTTTATTACCAAATGTGTTTTCTTTTCTCAAAAATACGGATGGGAAGACAAAATGACAAATACATATATAAATCTGATTAATGTAGTGGCCCTCAGACCACACACATATAAAAAGAAGACAGAGGAAATTTGTATACCCGTAGTCAAAATTACTGAATAGACATGGGAGATGCTCACACGGTAAATACACAACACAAGAATTGAACCTGAATTTGACACTCCAATGCCATCCATCTTCCCTTACCATCCTGTGGCAGTGGGTGAACTGTAGGAATAAAGAAGATTAAATGCTATGTGTCCCCAGTCAGTTACTTCATTCCAAGAGGACGGAACCATCCATTAGATGTGTTGCCTTGTCTTGGTCACGCAGTGCATTGTGCGCATGTCTTTGGGGGGGTTTATGAAAATGTTCTCTTTTTTTTAGTGTTTTGCAGAGCATTTTGTGAATTCCGCTAACTTACTAGCAACCATTGCACTCTTCTGTCTGCAAAATTATGGGAATTAGAAAATGAGTTCCAGGGGCAGAGATGGCAGCTTGTCTGGTAGTATTACGCAAACAGGGATTTTGGAGATGTTACATAAAAAATAGACTGTTGGTTTTGTAGCAGTATCTCACCATCTTAGGTGCTGGATTTCTGGTTTGGTTTTGATTTTTAGCTTTTTTTTTGTGCCAAGCCAAAATGGAGATTGAGATGAAGATAGAACACCTCTCTAGCTTTGGGTTGCATTTGCCACCTACTTCTGTAGGTGACTCATTCAGGACTTCACATCCTGTTCAGCAAACAATGAGAATTTGAAGATACCACTGCAGAGGCAATAAAAGGGGCAAGAGAAAAATAATACTGGTGTTTATTTGCCATTTTTCTGCCAAAGAACCAAAGCTTGCCTCTCTCCTCCAGTAAGAACAGCCTTCACTCCCCAGTATGCCAGCACTGACAGTGTGGTTCTAATTAACTGGATCTTGCCGTTCTTTCCAGCTGACCTTTCTATAACGTTTGCTTTGGCAGTGTTGCAGGCCATGATACTATTTTGCTTCTGTCAAGGTTACAATTACACATATTCCAATATGCTTTAGTTTGATACTGAAATATTGCATTGACCATTAACCCATTAATTACCAGATACTATACCAGACACATTTAGCAAGCTTACACACCAGATGCAATTGCACATGCCAAGTATGACTCATTTTGCAAATGTACTGCAGAAAACTGCTGCTAAAATGCAGTCACAGTCCGATCCTTAATACCTTATATAGACTAATCGAACTTCATCCGCTGTCTGACATGTTTTCTGAAGTATTCAGAGGTTTTCTCAAAAACCAATGAAGATAAATAGCTTCAGAAAGTGACTCGTATCATCTGAAGTGAGAGTAGAGGCCTGGCTTTTAGGTAGCTGATTTCTGATGAAATTAGTGTTATCTGTGGGGCTTAAAGCACTAGTTTTCCGTAGGTTTTCAGGCTCGTTATGATGGCCATTGTAACCTCCTAGCTCTTCCAAAAGTGAGATCCCAAGTCCATCCATCTCAGTCAGAACTGAAGCTTAAATGAGATCCTAATGTTTCATAGTAAGTCGTTGGCTGTAGAAGTTTTTAAAACATCTCACTTCTCTGAGTGCTAATCAAAGGATTATGCTGCTGGAGTTTCAGGAAATAAATTCATAAAATTTGCAGTAGGTAATTTATGGCAGTTTTCATTTTATTCTAAATTAATAACAGTAAAAGCAGGCTAGTTAAACTCCATGTTATACTTTTCCTCAAAAATCCTTCAGGTATTTTGTGACTAATCTTCAACTCCTGCCAAAGACTCTAAAATCCCATATGAACAAAGGTTGTAAATAGTTGTTGCTTCGTCCTTTCCAGCCCTAAAAACAATAAAGTACTTTTCCTGTCTCACCCGTTAAAGAATACCTTAATAAGATTTAAGCTTTCATATATTCTGTTAACTATGAGAACACTAGAGATTCAGTATCATTTTGAATCTACAAGTAGAATCTAGTGTTGTCTTGTAAATGGAGGCCCTGGCATATGAATTCATCAATTATGTAAAATAGACACCTTTAAAATACAGTTCCAAAAGCCCCTTAAGACAAAATATGATGTATTGCATCAATACAATTACCATTTTCTCCTCTGAAGGTCCAGTTGTGTAAAACAATGTGATCTTAGAAGGTGTAATACTCTTTGAAATGCAGGTAAAATTGCCAAAATAAGCTGTTTAATTTAACTGAGCTGTATAATTTAACTGTCTAAACTTAATTTCAGTTGTTTTTATACTTTAAGTCAGTTCAAACTCTTGAAAATTTCACCTATGCTCTGTTTCACTGTTGCTGCATCCTTTTATTGAGGTTGAGAATTTCCTTAGATGTCAGGAGACCGATCTCGGTTGGAATGTGGAGTCACAGCAGGGTTGTTTTCTAAATTGGCACTAAGGACCTGTAGAAAATTAGGGACACATACCCCTAGAATAAATAACCACCCCCCAAAATCTCCTGTTACATACAGCTTGTATTATTTTGTGATTGTGAAAAAACTCTAAAGTCTACTAAATCTTCAGGAAGAGAATTAATTTGAACTGTCAGGCTTAGGGCATGTAAGAAAACGTCTTTTTAAAAAAAAGAATGTTTCTAGTATTTTTAGAACCTGATAAAAAAAGCAGTTGTATTTCTTACGCTGACTAGGTTTTTTTGGAATGTTTGAAAAGTATAAATGCGCTGCATGCCGAACAGCATTGTTTCTTAGAAAACAATATTTTGGCAATTCCAGGAAGCAGCAGTCTGTGTATGTTCATACTCACTGACAAATTATTACTTCAGTCTGTTTGGAAAACAGTCGGAATTGGAATTATGGCCATGGTAAAAGAGAAGAGGACACCTAAGCAATATTCTCTCTTTTCCTTCAGACATCTGTATGGTGAATATTAAAACAATGCTTTGTCTCCAGAGAGTTCAGGCAAAAATCCAAGGCACAGTACTTTTGCTAAACAGCAACGCAAGAAAAAAATTATTCAACTAGTAGGTTTTTTTTATGAATTAATTACCAGGATCTCAGTATTCTTAGGGAAATTCTGTTTCCTGGCTGTCCCCTTCTTGATTCACACAGTTGACAGTGGTTCAGTATTAGCATTTCTGCAAGAATGAAGTCGAACAGACCTTTTTTTGTTTAAAACACATCCGTCTTGTCTGTAATTTGCAGCTGAAGATGGAAACCAAATGTTTTTGGGATGCTACATATGCCTGGAGGGTTTCTGAGCTGTCTTGTCTGCTCTTTTATTCTCTGTCAAACTTTAGCTAAAAGGAGAACTTCAGCATTAACGTTTTGTGTCATTTCCGATAGCTGAAAATAGTGCTCGAGTAGCAAACAGAAAAGGAGGGGGAAAGGCCCAAATAAGCATTAGCTAATTAGTGGCATGGAAACAGCACTAGTACAGAGCCAGCCCATCAAGTTTCTCTATGACAACCCCATCTGCCAGTGGCAAACTTGAAAGCTCCAAGAAAGTGTTTTGGACACCCTCTTCCCTAGCTCATTAACCATTTAAAATCATCTGTTCGTTTCTCTTCACCTTTTTCTAACAGCAACGTCACTAATCCATGTGCTTCAACTGTGCTCCTTCAGCTCGCTCACAAAAGCGAGAAATGTTTAAGTTTTGTAGGATTTTAGCTACTCTAAAGTATAGGAATGGCAGTGTGAGAGACTGAAGTGGGGACATGCAAAAGCCAAGAAACGTAAAACACAGGTAAGAATATTACACCCACCTTGACTGTGGAGCGAAAGACAGAATAACAGCGTGAAAGCGAGTTGAGAGCCTACAGAACAAGGAGAGAGAGATGACATTTGAAAGCTTCAGTTAAATCCAGGTATAAAGCCTCCTAAAGTGACATGGGTAAGACAGAGGCTTCGTTTTGGACTCAGCAAATACTTTATGCTGAAATATGGCAGGGAAATCTCCCTGCTGCTTCCACTGGGGAAGATGTGCTTTTGCAGGTCCATTTTGTCAGGAGGGAGGCAGGCACGCTTGAGAAGTTACTGGCGTGACTAATGTCGTTATCTGCTCGGGAGAAATGGGACGCTCGCAGCTAGTTCCCACACTGTTACGTATAAAGGCAGTTGTGTGGAAACTTTGTATGTACAATATTTAGAACCTTATTTTGCGTGTTGGATTCTGGCATTAAAGCTCTCTTGAGCAACTCTGTTATGTGTATGTGCAAAGAGGGAAGATGCTGCTGTCTTTAACGGAATAGTGTCTTTAAATGGTGTCCTGAAACATGTGCCTGGAATTTAAAGGTACCCACAGCTTCTGTCATGGCTCTAATGCTAAAGAGGTGAAATAAAAGCAGCATCCCGATTCTGAAAATCACTCGGATTTGCTTGCTAGGTTCTTGGTTCTGCACATGATGTACTGGAAGATGTTTATGCCCCTGCGTGTCTCTTGTTCTGTTTGTCATTAACTGTATCTATTTAAACTTGCATTATAATGCTTTCAGTTACTTTGTTTTGACATGAATGGCCAAAATTGATTTAACTTTTGTGGAGATGTATATTAACATGCTTCCGAGGCTTTATATAAGTTTGAATGAAAGAATTATAAATAGAAGAATCAACAGGGTCACTAGAAGTTTAAAATGGATGAAGGATTGCATGAGATGTGGAGAGAATGCAGTAGGGAAGATCTGTTCATAGAGCATTTTGTGGAGAGTTTGCAGGTTGTCTTCTTTAAAGATAAATTTTACAAGACCAATTGATGTAATGAGGGAGGAGAGGAGACAATGTGCAGGTGACCATTTATCAAAAGGGTTGTCCCTTTGTTCTGGGATGCTCTATGAAGTTATTCACTCTCCCTTGTAAAACTCACCCCTTGTACCCTTCCAGCGAGAGCAAATCTTGAGAAGTTGCTGTGATTACGTTTTCTTGCTTTCTGTAAATGACCATCACAGACCTAAAGCAGACCACAGGTGAAAATAAGATGAGGGAATAAAATCCTGTGAAGATCATTCATCATCAAAGGACGTTATTAGGCTGATGAAATATTTCAGCTTTTCCATTAGGAAATGTGAGTGGAATGGGAAGGGTAAGGAAACATCCTCGGCAGCAGCCAGCAGGGCAGTAAACAAGTCAAGTATGAAACAAACTATTAATTGTGTAATCGCAGCACAGCTCAAACTCTAGATAATTCCTGTTGCACCCCAGGCCCGCTGGTACTGACTTGTGAGGTTGTACATTTGGAGTGGGATGAATCTGCTGCCCACTCATCTCCTTTACCGCAGGGAGGTCTGATAGTCCCAGCCCGTGTGTCCCTCGCACAGCGGCTGTGTTTGTTAAAAAGAACCAGCCAGAGAAGTGCTTTTATCTCCCTCAAACATGTCTTCCCCTAGCAGGGATTTTTTTTGAGTAAATATCTTATCTTTTGAGCCACATAAACTTTCTCTTATGAGGGAGAAAACTATCTCTCCTTTTCCCCCTTACACCATTGTTAATGTATGTTGCAATCCATATTTATAAAAATTACTTACGGTAATTATGTAGCTTGTGTATAACAGATAACTAGCTGCCTCGTCCAATCTTCAGCTGAGAGAAACAGCAGCCTTTTTAATTTGTTTTGCAATTGTGCAGATTTCCATGCAAGTGATGTTCAAAACAAAAATATGTAATCAGTTGTGTATTTTCTTCAAACTGAAGTGTGATCTGAGGACTCTGTAAGCTTCAATGGTGTCGTATTGCCGGGGCGCCTGCGAAAGAGCCATTCTGCTAGAAGGAGGGGAAAAAACCCAGCTTGAGACTGTTTTATAGCTTTATAATTCATAGCTTCCTCCCTGGGAGACACGAGTTCATGCACGGATAGATCGTTTTCATAAAAGATACAAGAAAGAAGCCCATTAATGCAGGCAAATAAATAGGTAACTCTGGGTTTATCCTAATAGTATAAATTAAATAGCTCATTCAAGCCCTGATGCCTTGAGTTCTCCTTATAGGATAAACAACTGTGCGTAAGTCCTGTATTTAGACTCCAGACATAGATTTTCTTTAATTGGAAAATAAATAGTGTGTGTCAGAAAAATAGTTGACTTAACATTTTGGCCACCCACATGGTGTACGGTCTGGCAGCAGAATTGCCCATTCAAGTCTGACCTGGTTTATAATGCTGTAAATATCAGATTTAAGCTGGCTGAACCCATTGAAAAGTCTACGTGGAGGTACCTCAGTGGTAACGCAAAAAAGGTTGGAGTCATTTCCCTCTTCCAAGGGCAGTTTGTGTCACGGGGTGACCTGTCGAGCTGTGTTACCCCCAGCGCCGTGACCAGGAGTGTCATGTGCTGGGTCCTGGGGCTGGGCGGCGACTCGGGCAAAGGCAGCGTGCGACAGTTTCTGGACATGATAGTATGAGTTACGGCACAGGGTGAGAGGAAGTGTTGCGATTATCGGTAATCTAGTGATACAAGAACCATCTTTGGTGCTCTAACCCCATTCGTGTTCAGAAGAAATCTGTGCAGCACTCAGGGGTTTCTGTTAACTGTATTATGACATGTGAAGGTGAACAGTGTGACAGAGATCCAGCACAGACCTCCCAGCTGAATTCTCGGCGACTGACATTAAAGTGCAGGTAGAATTTCACTTTACCTTGTGTCAAAAGTTTTGGTGGTTTGTGTTGTTTTTTAAAATCTATAGGAGTATAGGCAGCTGAAAAAAATAGCTTCAATTATTGAAAGATATGGCAACGTATTGAACTGTATTTATTCCCAGAACTCTGTTGGGTTGACAGTGAAGTCACATCCTGCTAAATTTTGTTCATAATGGTCACAGCTTCTAGGACATTAAAATGTCAGTGGTGGAACTGAGGTTTGCAGAATATTGGAGAATTTACAGGTGGTTAAGACAGAGTGAAAAGTATACAGCTAAGTAATCTCTCTCCCCACAGTGGCTTCTGCTTGGTTCCCTTCATATGTAGACAGATTTATATACGTGTGTGTGTGTGTGTGTGTGTGTGTACACATATAAATAAGATGGGTAGAGGAAATCTTGGGATGTAATTTCCTGTGCTCAGTCCACACCATCTGATTTTTCAACTACAATAAAGCATTCCAGTGGTCATGGAAACAGGGCCAGGGATGTAAAGCGTATGAACTTGTGTTTAAGAGAAAAAAGAAAGCCGAAGAAAGATCCTAGTCTTTGTGCCTGAAGGAGCTGTGTGGGTTTGCTGCTGCCTAACCCAGCCTGCACCAGCCACAAAGACCTTGTACAATGTCTAGGAACTTCCCAGTGCTGCCCTGAATTCCCTCCTTTCTTTCCATTTCCATTGTAATGCCTCAAGCAGGGGGCAGTGTCCCTAGTTTGATCCCGGCATCAGGATCCTCTGAAGCAAAAGTCTGGATCTGCAGGCCCGTAATTGTGATTCCTTTAGTCAAAGTGAAAATTTAATGTTTCCTTAATGTTCTGTTCTTTTTTTCTTTTGGTGCCTGTTTTCAAACAACCTATTTTCTGGGTATGACTGTCGACCTCCCAGGTTCCAGGGACTGTCCCTGCCCGCCCCCCAGTTTATAAACTGTGTTTTCCACGTTGACTTTGTACGGTGGTGGTGTTTAGCCATATTTGTAGTCCCTTGATACTTTTGTTTGAATTCTCTTTCCATTGATGTTTAATGGAAGAACCGATATTATAGGATTTAAGGATTTGGATGGAAAACTGTTCCACTGGATAGCGGAAATCTCTCCAGAGTATTTTTGATGTAAAAACACCTTCTATGTTGGAAGAGAATGCAGCTCTCCCTGGCCATTGCCCTGTAACGCAGTTCTGTTCCCCTGCAGCTTTGCCCTTGGGCTGTAAAGGTGGCACTTGGGGAGTGAAATAGCAATAAAGAACACAAAAGTTCAGCGTTATGACACCAACGCGCTTGTGTCGGTGTTTTCCTCTGCCCCGGCAGCGTGAGGTCACTTCAGGTAAAAGACAAAAACCTTAATCGCAGGAGGAAAATGTGTGAGAGAGTTTTGTGGACACAGAAAGCAAGCCAGCTTTTTGCAGCCTTCTCTAACTTAATAAATTAATAAGCAGCTGTTTGGCTTTTCAAATTTTCTCAGCAGTAAGTGTTGTTAATCAATTTTTAATGCAACAATTAAAAAGATCGGAAAACTGCTACCCAGCTTTCACCAGAACAATTGATTTCTGCAAGACCTTAACCGTCCTAACTGTTCTGCTTCAGCGTAAGAGTTCTGTGTAGATAATACGAATAGATCCAAGGGAAGTCAGAGGAAAACATAGCTATGTATATTTTAAACAGTCTTCTGAAATGTTAGTGCCAACCTAATGGTTCAAAAATGAGGCCACTGTGTATTTTGGATTGCAGGCATTTATTATGCCTGCATGTTCATGAGGAATGCAAATAAAAAACCATCCGAAATATTTGGCAACTAGGGCTGCAAATAATGTTTCCATAACTACAGGAAGAATAACCCAAATGAAGCAGCAATTACATGTGTTCAAACACCAGATCAGCTGAACTTCCCAGTTGAAAAACGCAAAGTCTAAAGCCATAGGAATTCCCAGACTTGGCGCGTTGTGGCCTGGAATTGAGGCTGGTGTTACCAGAGCATCCGAAGCGATGGTGCGGCACTGCTGTACTGGGCCGTCTGGTGCCAGATGATGTGCTTGCGGTGGGCAGACAGAGGAAGGTTGGTATTATCTACTCTCAGGTGTTTAGTGGAAGTGCCAAAATGAGGAGGCGAGTCGCTGGTTTTAAGTTACTTGGCGTGTCGCTGAGAATGAAGTTGATGTTTTCTCTTACGCAGGCAGTAGCTCAGGTCACCTCTTCTCACGTTCGTAAAAACATAATGTCCTCATAGGCAACTGCAAAATTTGCCCGTCTCCTTAAGATGCAGCCGGAAAGGATTTGTTAAATTTTTAAGCTCTGTAGGAGGACCAGGGTGCATTGCTCTGTTCCCGTGCCCATTCACATGCCTGTGGCGTTACTTTACTTACATGGATACGCTACAGGTGAAACATCTGCCGGTAGCAAGGAATGGGGTGGAAATGCTCTGATGCTCTGCTTCTGTTTTGCCAGGTAACCGCATTTTGTGATGTTGATGAAAAGAAAATAACAAAAGGATTCTACACTTACGAGGAATCTGAGGTTAGTTACAAGTACTCTTGTGTTCTTTACTGTGATCTGGGAGTGTTGTGGGAAATGTGATGAAAGACTACATCACTGCTTTTCAATACTGTGTAGCAACTCCTTTTGGTAAGGAGGCCGGGACAGCAGACGAGAGCTGGGGACTGGTCCTGGAGTGCGAACTGTGGACCTCACGCTCACTGAGGTCAGTTTAGAAAGACAAAAACAGGTATACAGTCTGACAGGGTTCTGATGATGGGACAGAACATGGTCTTCGCTGGCAGTTTTTTCTCTTAAGTGGGAGTAAAATTTGGATCACGATGGATAAAAGTCAAATATCCATTAAAATAAATAAAGCTTCATTTTCTGCCAGCTCAGCTAACTGAATCAAGTCATCCTTTAGCCACGAGACTGCCAGACCCACGGTACGCGGAGTGGCGGGGAGCGCAGTCAGACCACCCTGCAGTCGGCCTGTCACGGTGCTACGTCCAACTGCGCTCGCAGGATCGGATCCAACGCCCAGCAGAACCAAGAGCGATTAATGTAACCTATCTGTATATTATAGTTATACTGTGTCTGAATAAGACTTTGATACGTTTCTTGGGAGCCTAAATTGTAGGCAGCAATATTTTATTCCATAGACAAGGAAGCATGATATTTAGATGGCAGGAAACAAACCATATAGGAAAACAAATGTTGTCTTGTGGCTGTATTAATTTCATGACAGCAATTAGCTCAAGACCTGGAGTAAAGTTTCATCCAGATTGAGTCAGGCCCTACAAGAGTTGGTGAAAGACAGCTCTTGGTTCTGCTGGGTGTTGGAGCCGATCCTGCGAGCGCAGTTGGACGTAGCACCGTGACAGGCCGACTGCAGGGTGGTCTGACTGCGCTCCCCGCCACTCCGCGTACCGTGGGTCTGGCAGTCTCGTGGCTAAAGGATGACTTGATTCAGTTAGCTGATCTGGCAGAAAATGAACCCCCCCCCAAAAAAAAAAAAGTTTTCCAGCAAGTTATCTTGTGAATCAAATTACCCTGAGGGGGCGTGATCCCTCTATCTGATGGGAGCAGGGCGGAGGGAGGGGCAGGGGGAGAGGAGGGCACCTCCTGCCCTACCGCTGGTGGGTAGAGTAGTAAAATCAAATTTTGTACTGGGAAGCTAATGAGTGCTTTCAGCTGCAGGGATGCAATTGGAGTTCAGGATTTTGACCTGGAATACTGAGGACTCGCTAACTACCTACCAGTGCAGTCATACTGTAATTGTCACAGATCCCGTGCGTCTGTCTGCCTAAGACATGCCCATGCCCATCCGCTCGGATCAGGTGTAAAGAAGATTGTGCTGCAACTGGTTGTGAATCCTTAGAGAACTTTGCAGCTCGGATCCATGGTGAAGTCCCAGTTGGGCAATAGCCATTTACCGGCTCCCACTGCGAAGCAAAGATTCTCCTTGGTATCCCCCACTGTCCCTGCTCTGATGCTTCTCCGATGGCACAGTGAGCTGATGCACCCCACTAAAGTGGCAGAAAATTAACCTGCCAAAAAGAAGAAAGAACGTATTTTTCGCGGGGTAGGCTTTTAAAGCAGCATATCTTGCAATCGGATCAGAGGGAATTGTTTGGGAAAGGGCGGAAAGCAGAGCTTGGAGGTAAGGAGGAGGCAGTGGAGGAGAGGAGTGAGACCGTCTCCTTTCAACAGCAGCAAGCTCTTCCTTCGGATCCGCTGCAATGTGTAACCCCCTTCAAAGAAGCACAATGGTATTGAAAGACCATGGTAAGGAAACAAGGGGTAGTTCAAACGCCGGGCAAAATAATGAGCGGAAGCATGTGACCAGCTGGACTATTTAGCATGAGGTCTCAAAATCATTTTTTCCCCCTTTTTGTGTTTAGTAGCTCCTAAAACTAAGCTAATGAGTAACCTGTGTACCCCTCTGCTGAAGTCCACTGCTTTTCCTGCAGGAGAGACCAAAACCAAAAATTCCTATCTGTCACTTCAGAGACGCAACTCCGCCTTTCATTATCTGCGTGAAGCTGGTGAGTACCACCGCTGGCCTGGGCTTTGTGTGCAAAGTCAGTATTTGCTCCTTAGGAAAATGAATTTCCATTTACTGTAAGTAGCTTTTCCCAGAAGCTTTTCCCATGCAGCTGAAAGGCCTTTTTATCAAACTGATCGTGCAGAGTATTTCAGGGATTTAAAGCGGCAGTATTAAGTACAGTACTATTAAGAGTAATAAAAGCTACAGCTTCTGTAAAGGAGCTTGAATCTTTACTTTCTTGCCCAACGACACTTTATACACACAGGAGCAGATACTGTCCTCCTCCGGGCCTTGGTTATTCCTAATATTTTGCAGCCCTGCGTGTGGCAAAGGCTTTGTTTTTTAAATCAGATCTTAAAAGTTGCTTTGTTTGGCACTGCCAGTCCTGAAACCTCTTTTGTGCCTGACTGTGGTAACTTTCTTATTTCAGCTAGTTTAATTGACCTAATAACATAACTAAGAGATAACAAAGCTATTTTGCTGCTAGATTTAAAACAGCAAGCACAGTGTATGGGATACCATTTAAAGCAAAATAAGGAAGACATTCTAGTTGCAAACACTAGTAAAAAAGTCCCGAACGGTAACTAAAACCTGTAGCTCCGTAGAAACACGGCCACGCTAACGCTGCGCTGGATCTGTTCAAAGACTGATGAGCTGAATCTCATCTCATCTGGTGCTTTTAACTGAGCACTCCCAACTTTACGATCAACTCTGAGATCATGACTGTGAGTTGTAAAAGCAGACTGAAAGTACCTCAGGGCATTATCACGTCCTGTTGGTTGATAAGCTCTTGGATAAGCTAGTAATATTACAACTAATTTAATTTTTCATTCTACATACAATGGTGGGTGGAAGTCCCTAGACAAAACATCTGTGCAACCTGTTATAAAGCACATTTAATTTGTGAAGCCCTTACAATGAGACTATTATACAACATCTTGCCTGAAAACTCTGGTCCCTGACTTCAGTTGTCATTTCGGTTGTATTTTTCCACTCATGGCCACTGGGCGTTCTCTATGTGCTGATCACGGATCACTGCAGGCCATAGTGTGGGTTAAGTAATATGCAGTATTTTCTTTGGAAACACAATTTGAGCTACTTTTGAAACACTTTCAGAGTTTGTAAAGTTGCTTCTAAAATCTGCCTTTGAAGCAGCTCCCTTTTTAGGAGAATTTAAGTCAATAGCCATTTGCATGGAGCCAAATCTCTGGAAGCTGCAGGGGAGTGATCTCCGCGCCCCTCTCACTCCGTGACTGAATGGCGCAGTTGCTGCGGGGAAGGTCGGTGTTCGGAGTTACAAATGCTGACGGCAAAACCACCCTGGGGCCGAGGTGAATGGAGCTCAATGCGCAGGGGGGTCAGCGGCCTTACACTGGGGCCAGACAAGGACAATGCTGACAGTGAACTTGCGTAACACAGGGGAAAGTCCATAACGGAGCTTACCTTTCCACAGATTTTAAACAGACTGATAGCTGTTAATGATATGACCCTCACGGTACACCTCTCTCATTATACCGTGTTATTATTTTAATATTATGAAGGCAGAGGTTCACGTTGTTAAAAAAGCAAATTTATACTAAAGAACTGAAACCAATTTTTTCTGTTAGTGGTGCCTAATACCGTTATCACCTGAGGAACCACAGAAAATGTGAGAAAGAAAGAAAACTCATAAACACACGTGTGCAAAGCGTAGGAAGAGTAAAACCCAGTGGAAAGAGGAAAGGAATCGGCAGGTCTCGGGAAGCAGCAGCGGTGCTCCGGATCCGAGTCTGCTGGACCCTCCTTTTCCCTACCATTGTGTTTCACAGCTGATTGTAGAGTTTTTAGCAGCCGCTTTCAGCTGCTGTTACACTCGCTCTTTTTTTATTAGTGTTGGGAGCCTTCGCGGAGGCTGACGGGACCCGTGAAGTCCCACTCTTGCTGCCTGCAGGGTTGTGGGGGGATTGAAATGGCCACAGTTTTCAGTAGTAGTTTTGTCATCTTGTCTTCTACCAAAACAAAAGGAGCTGATAAATATCTGCGGTTGAAAATATTCAGGTATCCTGTCTGTAGCACTTTCAAGCTTCTAGACCCGACCGCTAAAGGAAATGGTTTCTAAATGGGTTGAGAAGAGCCGCGTGTTGCTGTTGCGCAGGCCAGGCCCGATGCGGAGGGGAGGTCTCGGCGGGTTTGCCTCGCTCTCTCTGCAGCCCGCATCTGACGGAACGGCTGAAAACAACCCTCCCCCCCTGCTTTTCCTTAATCACCTTTCCTACATTTCTTCTTCCAACATGCTTTTTGAAAGTGGGAGCATAGGAAAAAGTAGCATAGGGAGTAAGTATGTAAAATATTAAGACTGCATCAAAAGAAAAACGTCTCTTTTGTGGTAGCTATTGCTGCCTTTCTGAGGCACACAGATTTATCGAATCAAAGTGGGCAAAAAATGTTGCTGTTACAAGTTGAATTCCCAGGCTGATGTCATTTGCAGAGACATTAAATGCCTCTGCAGAAAGGGTGCTATCCTTGTGCGTACCTGGGGGGGGACGGGACCAGAACGCCTGTGCTGGCGAGGTGACGAATGACCTGTATTTTCAAGCAATTTAGGGCAAGTCGCTTTCCCCAGCTCGGTGCCTCAGGCCTCGCAGCGAACAAGCCCCCAGCGCCCCCATGAAGGCAGGGACGTCCCTTGTGCAGGCAGCATCAGCGCCACGGCTACAGCCTGCGCCCCGGGCAGGGAGCTGGTGGAAGTTTCTGTAAGGCAGAATCAGCTGCGCGTCCTCTTAGCTGATGTCTTAAAAGTCATTAACAAATTCCTAAACATCCCCGACTTCCAAATTTAGCTTTATTATTTACCAACATAAGTTCATCCCCGTCATTCTGAAGAAGAAAGTGTCCTGGGGACGTATTGTCATTTGTTTGGCTGTTCGTGGCAGGGGATTGTTTTGTGTTTTGACACTGACAAAACCTGCGTGTTTATACGCAGCTCTGAGAGGGTAATTCTGATGATTAGCTACGTTTATTAAGTGGGTTGTTTGCAAGAATCGGCTCCGCTGGCCGTGTACTTGGAGCAGTGGTTTTTGCTTATTTATTTTTTCAGGCAGTTGCTCCCGTGCTAGCGCTGGCATTACTTGGTTACCACATAAAATCATTTTTGAAAAAGCAGTCGCTCAGGTGAGTGAGCTTTGCATTTTAAAATGGCTCCAGGAGGGGCTGGAGCTGCCGTTGTGCGTCAGCGTGTGCGGTTTTGCTGAGAGAAGGCGCCCGGGCGTCAGCCTCAGCCCGGCCCCGTGGGGCTGCGCTGGCGTTCTTCTCCCCGCTTGGAGGTAAAAGCAAAATGCTTAGAAATCACGAATTGTGCCCTGTTTTCGCATGGATTTCCAAGTGCTTCAAATGAAAGGGATTTTTATTTTTCTGTCTCAGTAATCAAACCAGTTCGACTGTGTAAAGTTTTCAGTAAATGTACTGTTAGACCAGTTATTGTCAACCCCGCCGTGTTCTGCCACCCGTCTTGTGCTCTGGGGATGGAAGGTTTGGGTTTAACACTGCTTCATTTACCATCTGGGCTCTTTTATAGATATATTTATTTATTTTTAACCCTTCTTTAGAGCAGGTTGATTTTAAATGTAACTGATTCGTACCCTGTGTCCTAACGTGGGGAATCTTGGGCGTGTGGGCCCGTTAGTGGAGGCTGAAGGCCACGGTCAAGGCCTACGTGTCTGTGCCCAATTCCCTGCTGATGTCATGGACCAGTGACGGTTTTGGATCTTGAATGAATTGCGAAACTAGGACCCAGTCCTTCAAAGTGTTAAATACCATCAAGTATTCTTGATTTCAGGAAGTAAAAAGAAAAATTCAGAAGTACTCAACGTCTTTCCCAATCGGGGCCTTATCTCTTAAAAAGCCGAGTGCCACAGGCCCTTTCCTGCCCTCCTCCAATTAGTCCTTCGCTATTCTTATGTTCTTTATGGTTAGTAAACAGAGCTCAACTATGAATTTTATTGACTGGTGATTATGGTTTTGGTTGAAGTTCTGGATCAGATTGTATCATGATTGTATTTTTTGTGATTGCTAGTGAAAAGAGAAGAACGTGGCAGGCAGATGAGCCTCGTACAGGAGGAAGGGGAGTCGATCTGTGAATCTTGATGGTTTGGGCAGGAGGGGTGAGACCGACAGGTGCAGCGTTCCCTTTCCTACGTAAATTCAGGCAGCAGAAACAACACCGAGGTATGGAGGAGACAGCTCAGCTTGTTTTGGTGTTCGAGTCCCTGCTGCTGGAGATGGCGCGTTCCTGGAATGGAGGGCTCCCACCCGACCCCCAAATGCTCCCAGCCAGTTTATCTGCAGCCCCGCGGCTGGGTGCAGGGCGGGCTGGGAAGCTGGATGCACAGTCCTCCCTGTGAGACAGAAACCTTCGCGTCTGAGCTCAGGTTCATTAAGGATCCCAGAGCACTTTTTTGAATTCAGCTATTCTAGCCAAAGCCTAGCGTTCCACCTCCTTTCATTCCACGGTTTCAGCTGGACTCCATTTTTGTCACTTCCCGTCCTGAACACTTGCAGGACTCTTGTGCGCTTTTATATCGTCAATATTGCTGCTCTGGGCCAACCAAAAGAACACTAGCAAGCTCTGTACCTACCTCCTGTAGCACTGTGAGATTTAAGTCATTATTTTATTTGGTGACAGTCCTGAAGAGCAGAATAATAAGGACCCCGGGAAGGCCAAAGTAGAAATGCTGAGACACACCGAAGGTGGCGTGTTTTCTTAATGCCATCGCTGCCTTGCACGATTGAGCATGGAGCAAACCTCCTGGTTCCTGTTCGGATAACGTAACTGGGGCTCCAAAGGAAACACCTTTAACTATGCAAACTATTTCAGTTGCCTGATGAAAGGTTTGTTTCATCAGACAAGCTAATCGTTGTTCAAAAATCTACAAACAATCACTCTTTTTGTCCGGCTCATTCCCTTGGTCCGTTCCCTGAGAACGCCTGCGTTGGAAACCAAAGGGTGCAGAAGCTACAGCTGCCCAGGAGCTGCGCCTCCCGCGGCCCTGCTGTTCTGCAGAGCAGGAGGAGAGTGAGCTGTCGAATATCTGCCCCCCCAAACATTAATTTGAACGCTAAATTTTCAACATACGTATGATTTCTGAATGGAAACATTTCTGAGCCTCGGTTTATTTATGTTTAGTTCTGCAACGGGACTTTCTTCTGTGGTCTAAAGAACCAAATCGCCAAAACCTGTTACAACCTGGAATGAGTTTGTCTGGTCGATCTAATTCTCTTTCTCTTCCCTCGCAGGACTTGACAGGTGGAGCATTTGAAACAAACCTGAACGTGCTGAACTTGAAGGAAGGGACGGATTATTACCACTTTAACTAAAAGCCAAGGTAAGGCAGTGATACTGAAGCTGCGTTATCCTCTGTGTATCTGTGTGTAGGAAGACCAAAGTGTTCAGAGGTTTAGAATATTTTTAGTAATTTGTGCTTCATTAAATTCGTCTTTGTGCTGAGTAACTCCTTTCCAAGGGACGTCCTAGTTACTGCCCAGATAATGCTATTTGCTCATTTGACTGTTGCACATCGCTTGTTCACCAAACTGTTGGTTATTTAACTTAGAAATACAATTTAACTATCAATCAAATACAGGCCATAAGATTACATGGGGACTGTTACCGTAGGGAAGCCCAAAAAATGTACCGAGCGCAGCCTATAACGGCAGGGTGTGTAAGGAGAGGTTTGTGCCAAACATCGCTCGGGTCCTCCAGCATTCCCTGCCCAGTGCCCACGGCTGGGAGCAGCGGCTGCTGTCACCGAGGTGAAGCTCTGCAGAGCGCTGGCAGCCAGCTGGATGGGTGGCACCCTGCGACGCGGGGCTGGGTGAAAGTGCAGTTGTGTCTCTACCATCACCTGGCAGCCAGGTGATCGTATGTGCAGATGCTCACAATTTTCACGGGACCTTCTTTTCTTGCGCTTATACCTATAGGTGTAGCTTCGCAAACCCAAGATCTCTTGAGAACGTACCAGAAAATTTCATTCTAATGGCAGTGTAACGACACAGGCTGTGTGTTTGGCGTATATTTCTTCTGCAGCAATGCCTGCGGGCAGCCCCTCCAGGGTGTGCAGCCGCAGCAGCAAGGCGCTCTGCTGCGTGGTGTGGAATTGAGTACCCTTTGTGTCATGGTCAGTCAGTAACACTGATCTACCCTGAATTTCATCTGCCAGTCCAGGCTGCAGGTATACTTAAGAAGCAGCGGCTAATATAATTTATAGGTATCTTCTTAAAAAGGAGAAGACTGTTAGAGTGAGGTCGTTGTAGTGCTGGAATTGAACGCCTGCAGTAGAAGATTGCTGCAGTCTGTAGCAGGTACTTCACAGAGAAACGGGCTTGGTTTTAGCTCCTCTGCCTGAATTCTACCTTCCTTTCAAATTTTCGTAGATGTGTGTGTGTACATACAGGCCCACGCAGAGCACCGCTGTTCTACCTGAAGTGCTGGGATAGAGGGGTATTTAATTAGAACCATCAAATAACACTGTAATTAGAATATTGCGTTGCCTGTGCGTTTCTCATCCCCGTCACATTGTTCTTACTAAAGATAAATGTTACAGCTATTTCATTTTATAGTCAATAAGAAATGGTCTAAATTTCTAGCAGTTGCTTGAAGTACTGAGTCACCTCTCTATTCTTCAAGGAAAACAAGTAAAGTTTCAGTCCTTAAAAGTAGTTTACCACAAAAACAGTTGCTTGAATTTGCTATATAAAGAGCTGTTCAGAGAGGCTTTGACTTTAGCTGAAGTGAAACCTGGATGTTTTTGTTTGACTGTGACATACGAATGCCAGCCTTCTCCACTGAGATACTTGAGGAAGATTTCATTATCGCTAAGCGTTGCCATTCTTAACACTGAAAAACAATTCTTTTAAGAGGCTAATGCAGCAACTCGGGTTTAATACTCGGTGTGTGTACAGCAAGCACAGGCTGAACGGCTCCCTTCGGAGCTGTATAAATCATTACATCAAAAAAAAGCCAGGTCAGTTGTGACAGAAGTATGAAGAGAAACCGCCATCTTGTGGCTCCAGATAATGACTTTAAAACCTAAAAACATAATGAATCTTTGTTGCCTTCATAAGGCGTATCTGCACAATGCTTTAAGACATAATCTCTGCCTCTTCTTTCACTGAACAGGGCACTTGGCAGCCCGTGCTGAGAATCCCGTTTGTCCGGATGCCGCAGCACAAACTCCTCCCGTCCCAACGGCACCTGAACTGAGCGCTTGGGCTTCCCCCCAGCAGCCAGAGCCTGCGGCCTCCTTACGCCGAACTCTGCCGGAGAGAGAACAAACGGAGGTCACATGGAGTAGCACGTACCGCTATTTTAACAGGATCCCAATCATGCAATTAATGGAGAAGAAAACACAGACATACAAAGCTACAATATTTACAGTCCTATTTGACACCTCAGTTTTTAACTACTGGTTTTGTACAAGTTTTAAAGGAATAATAAGTGTTGATTTCATGTGAAATTAACTTCATTCACCTTTTCATAATGTTATGCTTGGCTTGCTCTATTGTTTCTCCTCGGTTCTCAGGTTGCGTGAGCTCTCGAAGAAGAGCAGAGTGTTGCACGCTCTTGTGTGAGCACAACCTGGCGGCTGCTGGGGACACCTGGGCCACTGGGAAAAGTCCTTCAAGTTCAGGGAGTAGCACTGAGTGACTCCAGCGGTTCCCAGGGCAGGGGCAGGCTTAGCTTTTTGCTGAAAGTGACACTAACTGTTTGCTTATGGTAAAAGAGGTGAAAAAGGTAAAGTTCTAAATTCAACCCCAGAAATTCCAGGTTTCCCATGATGTTATTTGTAACAATTCCCTCTGAATCCACCTGTATGGATATTGGCTATTCCTTACTCGTTTGTTTATATCACAGACAGTTTTCTACTAATTTGTCAGGCTGCTCTCAGCCTCCAGTAATTAAGGAGTTGAAATAAATCTTGTAACACTTTCATTTTGAATCTGTCTCTACTAGTTGACTAGAAACCTTGAAACAGCAATGCTCAGGTCAACTTTTGCTCTAAAAACAATGCCTTGTACGGGCAAGGGGTTCAGAGTCTTGTTTTCCAAAATTACAAAAATGTTAGTTGCAGGTTTCTTAAAATTGTACTAAGAGCAGAAATCTGTAGGTGCGTCTGGGTAAGAACAGGAAGCTGCGCCGAGAAAACGGCTGTGAGGACAGCAGAGGGTCTCTGGATCGTATTCACAGCTGCCTTAAGTATTAGTCTGCTGACCGATTTTTATACACTTTTTTAGAAAAAATATATTTTTTTATATGTATCGATGACAACTCAAAACATAGGATCTACTTAGGTTAGGAAGCGGGTTCAGTGTAAAGGATTATCAGAATATCACAGAGGAGGAACTGGCCGACCCCAAGGACTGAGATACGGTAGTATCACAAAGGGCCAGTCCAAGGAGCACGTACAGAGCCACGAGCCACGCTGGCCCTTAGGAGCTCGGGGGGAGGAAAGACTTGGTGACTTTCAGCCACAGAAGCTGCAGCTGTGAAAAAGGCAACCGCAATTCTGAAACGGAACTGTGCAGGGCAACAAAAGAATGCTTTCCCTAATTCTAGTCATGCAAATAAACTTCACGGTGTTCAGCTATTTTAATGAGAAAACGAAGGGAATGAAGATCCACTCTACTAGGAAAAACTTAGGAAAAAAGACTGCACGGGTGATGTTTCTGAATTATAAAATAATCAGAGGACAAAGCTTTCTAGAACTATGAAAGCAGAACAATAAAAATTGCAAAGGCCAAGAATAAATTGATATATACCACTATTTTCAAGCTTAATCAGTTTACGGAGTAGATGATCTCCTGCGGATGCCTGTGGGAAGTAGCCTTGGCTCATCAAGTGTTTTCACCTTGTCTTGTATTACTCAAAGTAAAAATAATTTTTCTTTGTAAATTGTCAGGTTAACACATGTTCTCGAAACGGTAATAACTCAACCTCCTCATCTTTGCACAGAGAGGAAAGGAGCCTCTCAGAAACCCTCACCAAAGCAGAAAATTCCCTGTTTCTGAAATACTGAGCAGATGGGCAATTCCAAACTAGCAGCGTTAAAGTGAAATGGGACCTACATATGGATGTATTGTCTGTCGTCTTATGAATGTATTAACTTTTAGATTATATTCTTCCTAGAATTCCGTGGCTTGCACAACCGCATTCTAATTTTGTTGCTGAAATTGACTGGGAGTTTTTATCCTTTTTCTTTCCCCAGAAAGGGCAGACGAACAGTTTTTGCAGCATCTGTACTGTATTATTTCATTCTTGCGTTTTGTCCCAGTCAGATGTCACACTGCAAGCCTGGAATGTTTTGAAGAACCGAGACTGGAAGGGCTTAAGACAACCACCATCAGCAATTCCATATACTCTGTGGTAAGCTGGGAGGCCGCTCCTCCTGGTGCACATTGATATATTCACGAACCAGTGCAGAACGGCCTCTGTCGCACGGGAGTACACAGTGGATTTGGTGGAACAATCGGTCATTACTATGTTTCTTTAAAAACCCCCTCAGGAGCACATTTTTGTACCTCACCTTGGATACCAGCTGCGGTTTGGGCACTTTCATGAGATCACAGAGATAGTTGCGTTTTTCTCTTACCGCCGGCAGTTCTGCTTCCCTGTATGAGGAAATATTCTCCAGTTAGTTCAAAAATTAAACCCTGCAGTTGGTGACATACGTGCAACTTCTTAAGCCATCCATTTTATTATTATATTACATGTATGCGTCTCTACTTTCATGTACATTTCAAATTGCAAAAGTTTTTGTTGTGTCACATTCTAAGAATAATGTAACATTTTTGTACCATCTTCAGCCAGGTAAACCATCAATACACAGCAGGTCTTCCAGAAGAGACAGTTACTAATAAAATGTCTATTCTTGTAGGTTTTTGTATGCCAAAAAGAATAACACTTACACAAGCCTTTTGACTAGAAGCTCACTGATTTATTCTCTAAATGTACGGCTCCTTCTCACTTGAGAAAGCGTCACGTCAAGAATTTAAATAAAAGTCACTGGGTTTGGAGAACATTCTACAATCTGTAGAAGCTTTCTCCTGAAATAGAAGAGCCAGACCTAAAACTTGTGAGTCTTTTAAAAAAAGTTTCCGAAATAGCACGACGTCCAGGAGGTAATTTCCTCAAGAACTGTCAGTTACAAAAAGCCCCAAAATGCCAAAAATCCACACAGACAACGTTCTTCTGGCTGTTGTACGAATCCGCGGCTGTCAGCGGAGCGCCGTGAGCCTGCCAGTGTCACTCACCCACTCAGGACATTTATTTTGGTTTTCTTAAGTAAATGGGCTATTAAAAATTTAACTCTGATACATAAACAGAGTCCAAAACTACAGAGAAAAACCATAAAGGTCAAGTTAGAAATAACCTGAACTTTTTTTTTTTCAGATACTTGGGACAATTTGTCACATTTAAGACTGGAAACCTTCCTGTAGCTAAACCAAAGTTTTTATTTATAGCGTAATTTGTTTAAACTCTGAATTACACAGTTGTATGATAAACTCTCTGTAGTTCCAACAAGGAACAAATATGCGTATGCCAGTAATTATCATCCTCCCCAGATATTCATTCTCATTTGGCTTCCTGATGTTAATGCTTATTGTAATTCAGAATTTACTGTTTGTTTTAGCACTGAGAGAGCTTGAGAATAACAAGCAGCTCCCTCTGACACTCCGCACTGACTTCAAATATCTGCTTTTGTAAACACTTCAAATCTAGCACGATAAAACAATTAAGTTTTAAGTAAACGAGCCCTTCTTTAATCCCAGCGCAATGGCCGTATCGCAACGGGAAACTTAGAGCAAGCTCTGAACTGAGGCGGACTGACCCAGTCACACCTGGGAAATGACAAGGTGAAAAGAGAATACGGAGTTTTCTCAAGTGGTTTTTAGGAAGTATTTTGCTTTGGTTTAGTAACCCATTTATGCGTAGAGCTGTCCGACCACTGCTTTTGCTGCAGCAATTTGGTGCGTACCACTTCTAATTGTGGTACTGTAAACATCCCGTTGTGACAGCAGTCATAATCTCGTCCTTCTCAATTGTTTCTGTTAACGAATTCTTTCTGTGACTTCTGAGCAAGCCCGCTCTTAAATTCAGATTGCATAAGCCAGCCCTGGCTCCCGCTAAACACCCCGCTCGGCATCAGTGTGTACGTTCAGCAAGTCCTTTTAACAACAGGCAGAATTGGTGATAACCAGTTCTTGAAATCTGAGACCGTTCTTCTAATTTTGTACTGGAAAATTCAGAAGAATAGCAGCAGCCACCCCCTTACAATGACAAACTTCATTTTCTTTTCCCAAATATAAAGTTACTTAAGCTCAAGCACAGAAATAAAATAGAAATTAACTAAAAGTTAAATAACGTAAGCATGCAGACTGAAAATAGGCAAACCACAACCTTAAGGTATACTTATTCTTAAACACGTCTAGGTTAATTTTATTTCCATGAAATGTCAGTGAAGACAAAAAGCCATTATTTAATATAATGACTAAATAAATTCTATATATTTTTATATCTGTTTATTGTCATGTATTAACTCTGCTGTTTGAGGCGGGTGTTGGGCTGGCAGGCCCATGACCCAAGGGAGTTGTCTGTAATGAGGAAAAATGTTTAACACAGCAGCACAACTAATAAACTAATTAGTATCTTAAAACTCCGTATTTTCTCAAACATCTGAGGCACGCAGGCTTTATAAACTTTTCCAGGTGACAGTAATGCGCAATGCTAAAATTTGCAGAAGAGGAAAAACCAGTGCCAAAATGCTGGGGAGTGTTCCCTTCCCCGTCACCTCCCAGGTGCTGCCGGAACCCGTCCCTCCTGCCCGCGAAGACACTCTGCTGCTTTGGAGAACGCTGAAGAGACCCAGTTCCCCCCACACTTGGGAGCAGCTGAGGTTACAGGTAAACAGTAGGTTAAAAAAAAGAATTCTATAAAAGTGGTTGTTTAATTCATGCAGTCATATGCTTGGGAGATGTCTAAACTGTTCCAATTCAAAATATTTGCTTGAATACGACGTTTGTATCAATCTGAGCAACTACATTTCATGGGAGATTTGAGCTGTTCTGCTAATTCCGTTGTTTGCCAGCTTGCAGAGATCCCTCCTTTCCCAAAATGCTGCCAGTGCTCATAAATGCCAAGAAACTGCCTGTGCAGTTGAAGTTTGACTGTTTGCACAGCCCCGTCTCTCTCTCTGTTTCATGGACAATTTCCAAGATCTCCTCCCTTCTTATGTTTTTAGAAAAATGCGGATATTTTGCTTTATCTAGTTGTGATTTTATACATACCACTTCCCGTGGGACAATATACTAGATGGTAGTGCTTTAGAACAGAAGAATTCTTTTCAGCAATGCTTAAGCAATAAATAGCTGAAACTACGGTATCGGTTCTTACAGCTTCCTTGCCATCAGCTTCCCAAGGCATCGACTTCTTTTTAACTTCAGTGCTACCGAAATTATTTCATCTCTTATTACGGTCTGGCACCAAATTCACTTACCAGTTGGTATCGCTGAGTATGGTCATAACCTCATCCATAATGGCAGGATCAACCACGTCGCTGTAGGTTATCAACATTTCGTAAACTTGACTGGCTGTTGTTTTCCGGATCTGGGGGGAAGAGCAGAGGAACCTTTAGGAAAGTATCCGGAGTCCTGTAGGGAGGAGCCCCGTGCCGTTACTGGTTCTCCACACATTTTATGCTGGGCACTTTGTCATACTCTGAACTACAGCCCGTCCTCGCCTCTGATAGCGATGTGCTGCAGGAAGGGACTTCATTTCTGCACCTCGAGGAAATTGGTGCTACTCCCATCAGTGTATTTTCACTCAGCCTTTGCAGGATTTCAGACTAAGGTCTGGCCCCCGCAGGGAATGAATTCAAATGTGTGGGAACAGCCCGACTGGAGCATTTCTTCTCTGGAGCCAAAGTCTGGCTCTCACTTTGGTTGCTGTAGGCCCACAAAACAGATAGGTTTCCCAGTCTGGAGGTGGCAAGAGTCAGCAAAACTCTGTAAAAAAAAACTGTTGGGAGATAGATGGTGCTGTGAGTAACATCAGCTCTCTACACTCCAGCTTCCGGAAGCAGTTAATTTGCAAGTACGTTTCCTGGAGCAGTGTTTAGTAGTGATGCTGGGGTGTGCGTACAGAAAAAGCCAGCTAGGCCGGCTTCTGAAGGACAATGTCTAGAAATATACTAAATGGAAGACAGCAAAATGGCAACAAAACCTAATTCTGTTTGTTTGGGTTTTCTTTTCAAGAAAGCCTGATGATAACCAAAGGCAGGCAAAGAAATTACAGGGTTATTTCTGGAGTAGTAGTGCCAAATTAAATTGACCCATCTGTAAAAACAAAATAGATTTATTATGTAAAGTACCAATAAAAGATGAAACTGAAATGATCTCTCTTCAGTTCTTACATTGTGCCCTTCCTGCAAAGGATTCTTCATGTAGCAAGTACACACAACAGGGAAACAGCTGGAATAAAAGTCTCAAGTATCGAGCTGTGCTGGGTACCGTAGGATTTTAACCTTATCAAAAAGTAATCGGCAAAAGTAATCAGCGTTAGAATAAACAATGTTGGTTTGCACTGGCCAGACACCGGGCTGTTCAATCTGTTCTCAAACCACTTTAAGACCTCATGGGTTCGCACGTTCTTTTTATGTGCCCCTGCAATTCCTGCTGCCAGCCTTTGCTTCCCCCGCACCCCTCCACTCTCGATGCCGCCGCTCACTCATCACAGGAACAGCCACAGATGTCCCCAGGGCCACCCCTGTACTCGACACCAGCGCCAGGGCGCTGTTGTACCTGCTGGGTTGTCACAGCAGCTCGAAGTCGGGGCTCCCAGGTCTTGTGCCCCAATTGCCCCTCTCTCAAAACCCTAAGTCAACAAAAATTCTAAAGGACTAAGATAATACTATCCCACATGTGATCTTCTCGTACACAGACTGACTAATAACTCGGGGTTCGTGCCCTGCTTCAGTTAGTTATATGAAAAAGATAAACTTCTGATAAACTCTCCTGTGCCGCACAAGCTTTCGTCACACCTGACAAAAAGAACAAACAGATTTTTCTTGAACCAGAACTACTACCGTGTTGCCGCTATCAGCAATATTGCAAAACTAACAGTGATTTATCTGATTGGAGCTTTCAAGCACTAAATGGTGCAGAGATCTTCACCCTGCTGAGTGGGGTGTAAAAGAATCAAACGAATGACTCGGGCACCTAAATTGCTTCTAATTTAAAACAGTCAGGACAGAAGGTGGAAAAGCAGTACGTATGGGGTAGCCCGGTACGCTGCAAGTATCCAGTAGCCTGCTTCAGGTGGCCGCATTTTAGATGGCAGACCCGTGAAAAATAAAGCCTATTGTATACATGAGTATCTGTTAAAAAGAATCCTGCTTTAGCAGGATTAATGCTGCTAAAGTGCCTTAATTAATTAACGCACTTTAAGTTATTTTTTACTGGTAAAGTATTTTAAATAATACATTTGATAATATGCAATATCTTCAGAACTTACTACAGGAAATGGATGGCAAAGGAGGAGAAACAGCTGAAATAAAACTTTCTCTCTCATGTCTCCTTGAAACTGAATCAGGCCACAAAACCTAGAAAACATGAGAAAAAAACAGATCTTGTGTGATATTTGTGTTACAACCGCAAAAGTACATTTTGAGGATTAGAACGAAGATGTATAGCAGAAAAAAGGGCGGGAGGGGAAGCTTCGCTGCCCCCAGGAAATCTCAGTTCTAAGTGCTGTGGGAAAGCAAACACAGAGGGTGAGCGCACTGAAACGCTTAAGGGTTACTGCGATGCCACACTTCTACGCCGAGTACAAATACAGATTTAAAGTGCCAAGGTCTGAGCGCTAAAACCCAGATCTGAGTCAAGCTCCGACCCAGACCAGACAAGCCCGGGGTAGGCTGAGCATGTGTCATGCACTCCAGAGAGAGACAAATTAGAAACACGGGCTACGGCTCATTTTAGGCTTTCTTGCACTCTTAATATATTGCCAATAAAGAAATGAACTGAAAGTCAATAAAAGCATTGCTTGGCATCGTTATATCGGAGTAATTTTGCCAAGTTTCTGCCAATGAACCTTTGCTGAGCTTTGCAATGCTCTGACTCCCCGCCCGGCTCCGTCTTTCCGTTTCCCTCACCGCCGCCCGAGCTGAGTCAGGGCTTTTACCCCAAAGCCAGACAGGAATTCTGCAGGTGTCTTCAGCTCTTTTTAGCACACATATAAGATCTAATCAATTATAGATATTTTGCATTGTCGCCGAGTCAAGCTCTCTACAAGCAAAAAGCAAATGATTCACCACATCTTTAACAGTATCACCAACATTTTAAAAGTAGTTAAATTTTTATCAGATCCTTCATACGTTTTCACCCCAACCAGCCAGGGGTAAGTGAAACTCACAACCTTTTATTACGTCTATTTGTGTGCATTTTTCACATGGAATAGCCCTCGCTGTTCCATCCAGGGTGTACTGTACTTGTATTTTCTTCACTTTTTATAAGCAGAGAAAACATTATTTCATCAACTCACACTCCTATGCTGGAGCGAAGCTTCCGGATGTCTTTGGATCTTTTGATCTCCTCTTTACAAAGGGTGAGTAACTTCACTGAAAAGGGATGGCTGAAAATGGGAAAGAAAAAAAGATAATGGATTTCAATAGCATTCCAAATACATTTAATGATTGTAAAGATGCCAAATTAACATTCAAAGGAGAGGAAAGACGTGACGCAGAGCAGTGTGTGCTTCTGCAACAGCAGACCCTGCTTTCGGTGGACCTTTGGTAAAGACACGGGGGAGTTTGGCCACCGTGTTACTGGGCTTTTTATATTTTTTTTAAAAGGGAAGAGATTAGTCTGAATTGTTGACGTTGCTACTACCTGTACGCTGAGCCATGAACTACATTTATCCAAACTGATTGAGTATATGCACGATAACTGGCTAGCCACGGCTTGTGTTTACAACACAGCGTGGTCCATCACAAGTACTATGGCAGGAATTACAATATTCTAGAGCCAAATAAAAAATCATTTCGTCTATTTATCATGGTGGTGCCTTGGTCTTTCCTACGGCCTCAACCAAACTTTACATAAAAGGGGGTGAATGTTTTTCTTAAATACTCTACCAGTTCACAGCCCAAATTCCTTTAGTGATTCCAGACAACGTAATTAAACACAGGGCTCACAGTCCTGTTTCGTGCAGGAGTCATGAAGCCATCTTTAAATATATTTAGCAAATTCTTTTCTTTTTCCACACAGTCTGGAAAGGGAAATGTGATTCTCACAGCTCTTTCCCAGACACTCATACAAACACAAGTATTGTTAGTGTATTCCAACGATCTACTAAAGAGAAGTAAAGAGGGAATACTGCGTTTATTTCAGTACAAATTATTTAATCTTTTACTTGCTACACTCAAAGCTGAAGTGCCATAGATGCAAAAGAAACTATTTCATATTTGCCCAGCAAGCACAATTCCTTCTAGACTGTGTATTTTGGAAAGCTCACTGCATTGTGTATGTAAAGCAGAAAGCAAAAAATCCTAACATTTATTGTCTGCTACCATGAGTCAAAGCTGTGGCTAAAAGCAACTCGAAAAAGCTGTGTAGCGCAATCTGTTGAAAAAAAGAACATTTAAATCAAGAGGTTTATAGGAGTGACAAGATGTTTTGTTAAGTTAATGCACCTTGTTACATATAGTTTTCCAGACAAGAGTTAGTGTTTTTTAATTACTTGTAAAAAAATTCTTAACAATATACTGGCATATATTGGCAAATATCAACTTGGTTAAAAAAACCTGAACAACAAACCATGGAACCATGAAGCTAAAGAACGCTGGCTACAGCTGTCTCAATATTGTCCAGAAAACCACATTAAGAGAGTAAATAAAATTGCCAGGTTTTCAATGGTGATATTGAGGCTTCTTTCAGAGCTGACAGTGGCTTTCAGGAGCAAAGAGTCTGGGACCGGCTGATTTAAAATACCTCCATCAGATGCTGAAAGAGGAAGTTCCTTGCTCCACGTTGCCTGCAGGAACCTCAGCTGTGTTGCCCCGTTTTACGGCGCATGACAGGGAGAGCAGGCACAGGGGAGACACATCAGGAGAGTGACAGACATCTGCATGACTCCGCCTGTGGACATTGACTTGTCCAGATGAGGGAAGAGCGTATCCGCTCTCTTGCTATTAAGAGTTTTGGGTTTTTTCTTACCTTGGTGAGATTTCTGCTCCTCCCACCCCCGATTACACAAAGACGTTGTGTAGACAACTAATTACAATACCTGCAATGCACGCCTGGCTGTCAGCACAGAACAACAGCAATATAACGAATTAGGTGAGATTTAAATTGGTTGAACAACGTGGACGTCGCTGAGAAGTATAGCAACAAAGAGACCAATTGGAACAAGAGCATCTGGAATAAATTTAATACACGTAACCTTATGTGCAGCATTTTGTGTTTAAAACAGACGCACTTTCCTTTCTGTCATTTCCCAATTTCACATTTGTAATAACTAAACCTAACCTATGTGTGATCTCAAATGACTCAAATAGCTTGGCCTCTTTAAAGGAAATTGAGAAAATTCCTTCTCCTGTGTGGGCACAGCGCCAGCAGCAACAGAGTCGGCATCTGGGGAGAAGAGATCAGTCTGAAGTCCTTACATTACATAAATTGGGCGCACGCGGTACTGCAAAAAGGTGCCGGCTTTTTCCTGCTAAAGGTGACCGGAGTTTCAACAGTTCACCTCACATCACCTGGGGTGGCCGTGAAACCAGAGGACAGCCACTGCCGCGCTCTTTACTTTATGGTTTATTAAGCAATAGCAGTTTAATTGCTTTAAAAACAATCCACAGCAGCATGTAATACATAGAAATCATTAGTCTAAGATCACTGGGGACACATACCATCTTAAAATGCTGCACGACCACCAGAAAAATATTATACATATACAACGCATGAACGTTTCTGCTGAATGTGTAAAATATATACACATAAGAAAGAGAAATGCCACTTTTACTTATTACTCCAGAAGGCAATAGATCCTGAATTGCCATTCAAAGGCTGTTCTGCTCACACGGCACCGCGTACTCATGGTACCGAGTATGACCCTAATCTTACCGTGCCTTGGAAGGAACTATCGACACCGCTGAGCTCAGCAGCCTCAGCATCTCCGGGGATCATTCACTCACCAGCCCAGCAGAACGACTCCTGCGGCTACCGGAGCCATCACCAGAAAACAATGCTCCAGGGCCAGTTTCGCAAGTGGCTTCAGTTCACTCTCCTTTATTCTCCCTTTCCCTTGTCCCACTACCAGCAGGGAGCTGACAGGTACCACTATCTTTTAAGAGTAGCCACTGGTGAGCTTAAGAAAGCCCAATATGCTCTGCTTTATTTGTGACAGCGCTGTTTCAAGCACGTTGCCCGTCGCCTCCAGCAGTCTCTCTAACCAATTAACAGTCCCTGCATTATTATGAATACAGCTCTGCAAATTCACAATGTACGCTGAGATGAAATCATGAGGTTTCAGGTTGTGAGAAGAAATTACATTTCAAATGAAAACTCCAGGGCTGTGCGGGGCGGGAGGAAACGGCAGGTGAATGATGCTGCAGTTTCACCCACGCTTCAGGCCAGCGCACACCTGCGCTGCTGCCAAAAGACATGGTTTGCCCCCACTCCCCTCCTTATTTTGGCACAATTTGTGAGCACGCAGCAGAACAGATCAAGGAACTACCCACAAGCTCAGTTTTACCAGAGGAAGGGTATTTTTAACCTGGAACAGTTCTCTAATGCCACTTACCATGTGGCGATACAAACCACTCCTACCAGTTCAAGAGAGGGGGAAACTCTCATGCTGGACATGCAGGTTTATGCCAGCTTAAAACGAGTAGGAAGTAACAGCCTGAAAAATGGGAGGCAGGGCTTTGCTTCTCATACTACAGATTCAAGCCAAGCACAACAAAGAAAAGCTGCTTCTGATAGCCTTTTGCTGACCCCGGTGATACTGAAGTTGATTCATTCCCAACCCCACTGGACAGGTATTTCCCTACACGTCACTTCCCAGCTGGCAGCTTCAGCAGGGCCCTGGCACAGAAACGACCCACGTGTGACAAATGAATCTCACGTCAAACACCAGCATTCACAATCCAATAATGGAGGAGAAACACCCAGTGCTCCCCTTGCCCTCCCGCACAGAGATCGCAAGACCAGCCACACAGAGGCCTTCCCAAAGGCCGAAATTCACCTACAGAAATGTCAAGCTGCGTATTCTAAACTCTATGAGTTATATGGTGTAAAGAGGCAGGAAAATGCACGGCAGGTTATGCCTCTGCAGGGCAGGAGTGACACCGTGTGGCAATTTGCTTCAACAGGAGCACTGAGCTCCTAACGAGTGTCAAACTAATTCAGCCAACAGCTATTAATCCTGCTTAAATTAAGGATATTGCTTGCTCTGGAGTGCTAACGTTTTATTAGGAAAAAAAGGTCCGGGATAGTGCACAATATCCATTTGAAACTTCAAAATGCATTTGCAAATGCTTTTTTCTAATGTGACAGTTGACTATTAAGGGGCTGGTGTAGGCACAATCCCGATGCCGGACACCCTACAACCCAAATTCCCTTGCTAAAACTCCACTCAGCCCAGTGTGGTAAAAATGAGGGAAGGGGATGAAATGGGAGCCAAACACCCCAAGGAATGCTAATGTTTCATTCCCAGCTTCTCCAGAAAATTTTTCGTTTGCTACATGACAAGCAAGAAGTGCACAGCAGGACTGAAGCACCAGCAAAGTTACTCACCAGCAGTAAGACTGTTTTCTAAAAACAACTGTGCACCTCCTCCCTCTTACTATAGGCACATCTTATATAAAAGTATCTGAAATGGCATGCAGACATGGCCTTTTCATGGCCCCAAGCACTGTCTCAATTTTCAGGCTCATTCTGCATTGTACTTCTACATTTTTACAGCATGGTTCTTTGCAAAAGGGATAAATGGTCCCACTCAGGAAAGCAGACCCAAAGCCACACTTGTCCATATTCTTCTATGAAGAAGAAGCAGGTGCCACCCAAGAGTATGGGCAGACAGGCCTCGGAGCCAGGATCCATGTTTATCCATCCCTAACCATACCCAAACAACATATGCCAAAGTAAGAAAGCACAAACATTGCACTAAATGTGATTTTGGGCTCACCCATCGGCCACGTTCAGCTGCTCTGCGCGCAGGCTCTCCCGCGCAGCAGCACGGCCGCCTGGCGGGGCTCTCCCTGACCTGCACACACCGACTCGTTCATCCTGACCTCTCAACCATAACGCACCTACATTACCAAAAATCTGCCACATGCAGGAACTAAATTCTCCCATGATGCGGGAGACACTGACTTTACCTGGGATTTCCACCCATAACCGATCATCTTCCCCAGCAGGGAAGACCGGAGCCTACATGGAAGTCCCAGATCCCTGGCACGATTACCAAACCAAGCAAGTAATATTCATTCCATCTGTGAGTATCTGACTCATTGTTAATTCCTATTCAAAAAGGGACTGCCAAATATGATTTAAGAGAGATTATCTAAATACACACTTGAAAACAAGAGTAGACTCAATTAAAACTTTTAGAGTGATAAAAGCTTTTCAAATTTATATGCTGTGAGAGCAATTCTTGAATCAACAGATTCCAAATCCAGTATCGAGCTCGTAGGATTCATGTTGTACAGTTCCGCAAAGATCTGTAGATGTGCCAAGATGCTGCCTGTGAGAGTTTGTGGAATATATTTTAATATTACTGAAATTAAAATTATTCTCTTCTGAAACATCTGCAAAAAAGCAGGATTTCACATTGGAGTATCTTATTCATGTCTATCCATTCCTGAACTAAATGTTTTCCAGAAGACTGAACTCAGTATGGAAAAGCTGGGACATGCCTTTTTTGTTCTTCTTATTAGAATCTTAATTAAGTTCTTTGGAGATATTCACGTTAACAAAAGCAGTGGGATTTTGGAAGCGATAGCTTGTAGGCACACCATTTTGCGGCATCCCAACAGGACGTTGCCATTGCTAAAGGCTGACAGTACAATGAGGAACGTGCTCTAAAAAGCCCCCATTTCGGAAGCTAGTAAAGGAGAGAAGCTAAACGGATCTGATACTGGCCCAAGTCTGACAGGTGAAACGGGCAAACTGAATTTGATTAATGTACTGGTTGTTAAATAATGAACCAACAATCAACTTCTACACTGATGTAAGAGTCAAAGGTTTTGTATCAAGACGCTTTCAAGGGTATCTGGTCCAGAATTGGTCACAGCTGCCCCACTTCAGGAAAGTTAAACCAAAATGTATTATATCCATATACACACACGCGCGGAGTCCTATGCACCCACATTCAGCAGCAGTCAGTGGGAGATTTAAGAGGCCTGATGCATGGTGGAAAATAAATAAAAAAGACTTTCAACAACTTACTTCTCTTGCATGGTAAATATATCAAAACAGCCGTTTGCCAGCATCTGGTCCAGCATCGTCAGGAGAGGTACAGACACACTGATGAAAGAAAATACTTTAACAATGTAGATACGCTTCTTGGCATACATATATACAGTATTTTTAATTAGAAGCAAAGAAATAAACTTCCTATCTACCTACACATATTTAAATTAGAACTCCAATTTAAACAGAGGAGGTTGCTCGGTAACTTCTGTGTTGGCTAAATCATCCTCGTTGGCTGCGAGGGGGACATTCCGTTACAGCCAACAGGAAAAAACCTAATTAACAACACGCCTGGTTTAAACTTGCAGGGTCCTCACAACCCAATTAACAGTAGTAGAAAATATTAATTTATTTTTTAGTATCTAAACAATGTATTCCACAAAATGTATCAGAAGTTACGCCACCTTCTCACTACAGGTAATTACCAAATGAACAAACACACGTCAGCTGGAATAACTACAGTCATGTTTTCTATTTCAACAGCTGAGACAAGAAACAAAATAAAAATAAAATAAAATTGAAAATTCTATTAATAGTTGTGAGTTTTTTCCCCCCTTGAGGGAATATATTCTATTTTGTACATGTTTGATAAGTGAGGCTTAGAGAAATTAATCTCATTATGCAGAATGAGTCACCTCTAAAGAAAAATCTTCAAGAGAAAATTATACACCAAGTATTTGTGAAAAAACATTACCTAAATGAAATGCAGACTGGACTACAACGAAAAGTGCGCAGCAATATACAATCCCCAATACTGCATTATAGAAAAACGGGTGCTTTTCACATTATGCTTGATATTGATCTATAGTAAACACAAAATATTCAACGATCATTGCTTTGTTATACATTTTACCAAAGGTACTGCTTTACCAAACAGTTGTATTAAAACAAATTTACGTGGGTCAGGCATTTTCATCTGGGCGTATTAAAAAAGATGTGTAATACACCTGACTTCAAATAGTCCCGCTGTTAAAGATATAAAAGCGGAAGAAAAACATTACCGGTCATTCCGCAGGTTGTCCTCAAAGACCTTCAGCAACGTCTCACAGAAACCCTCCATGGCACTGGAATCATTCTGGATTTTCTTCATGTAGTCGAAGAGGCTCTGGGCAGAGTATCTGAGCTGCAACGGGAGGAACCTCGGGTGAAGGCCCAGGGAATGGACCCCGCAACACCCAAAAGCAAGGGCTGCACCCAGGTACACTTATGCCTCGCTGCCCGAGGTGTACACCTGCCCTGGAACACACTCTGCCAACACCAGCTGTGTGTATAAATTCAGCAACAATACCTGACAGGAAGATGGCTATTTTACTTTCATTAATCCTTTTTCAAGACAGTTGGGGTTTTTCTTCCATTTTAAGTTTTGCAATTGCAGGAAAAAAGACCACATTAAAGGTTCACTATTTTCTTTCTCTCAAAATAAAACATCCCCAAACCGCTACGATTATCCTGCTTTATTTCAAATAATAATAATATTATGGCTCTGAAAGTTAAAGAGTACACAAGAAGTTCAAGAGGTAATATTTATTAAACAAGCTGATGTAATTGAAAAATGCAGGCAAGTTCTTGGGCACATGACGCAGGCCACACAAACCAACAGTAAACTCGGGTTAAGAATTAAAAACAACTCCGAAATAATGACTCTTGGTTTAACTTTATTATGCTAATCGGGCAGTTCAGAAGGATGGCAGAAGCAGGTTTCAGTGCATATGTTCCAGGCTCAGCTGGAAGGTGTCCATGTGGGTCAGGCCGGCCGTTCGATGGCACAGGCTCCGGCCTCCACCCAACCATGGTCCTGCTCTCCCGGAGCCACAGGCCGGCTTCTCCCGGCCTGGCCCTGCGGTGTGGGAGGGGAGAAGGCAGAGGCTCTGCGGGACCCCCCTGTCCTGCGGGAGCCATGCCCCCAGGGCAGCTACGGGTACGCCCCAGCGCAGGGACAAGGGCTGCAACGGGCTATGCAAACCTCGCTACCAATGCTAAGGGTCTTCATTTCTGGGACAGGTAGGAATTTGAGTTTCCAGGCTCATCTTTTAAAATATTAATTGACTTCCCTTGAGGATGAGAAGAAAAATGTGGGGTTTTTCGTTACAGAAACTACCTCAAAGGAAAATACCTCATCAAGGATGAACAGCCTTCCAGTACCTGAAGGGGACCTACAAGAAAGGTGGAGAGGGACTTTTACAAGGGCATGTAGTGACAGAACAAGGGGTAATGGCTTCAAATTGGAAGAGGAGAGATTGAGATCAGATATTAGGAAGGAATTCCTTGCTGTGAGGGTGGTGAGCCCCTGGCCCAGGTTGCCCAGAGAAGCTGTGGCTGCCCCATCCCTGGAGGGGTTCAAGGCCAGGCTGGACGGGGCTTGGAGCAACCTGGGCTGGTGGGAGGTGTCCCTGCCCAGGGCAGGGGGTGGCACTGGACGGTCTTCAAGGTCCCTTCCAACCCGAACCATTCTACGATTTGATGATTCTATAATTGGATTTCTGCATTTTCCTGACTCTGACGAGAAGGACTATGAGTCCTGCTGAGGCTCCGGTCAAGTGGCGTAGGGAAGGGGGGTGGCGGTTAGGGGGTGTCGCCCTATGAGAAACACGGTTACGATGAAGGGGGCTGTGGGAAGGGTAGGTGGGGCAGATCAGTTTTGAAGCACAAACTTCTTTCAGTTTTGATCACCAGTGTTAAATAATTTTCTGCTGAGTCAAGAGGGGGCTGTAGGCAATACATAAGCCCGTTTGGTTAGAGGAGATTTTCTCTCTGAAGCTCGTACACAGCATTTTGATAGATCAGGCAAAGGTGCAATCAGTTCCCTCAGTAGACTGACGCTTTTATCAAGAAAAGAAAAAAAGGATTAGGTCAGTATGAGAAGTGTAACAAGTGTCTTCCTGAAAGCAACATTTTATCTAATTTAATTTTTATATCAGCAACATTTACGGGTGCATCAGCACAGAAGAACAAGAAAGGTTTTAGCCTTGAATCCGAATTCAGTCTTCTGCCCTCAACGCACCACAATGGAAGGCAAGGGAGTAACAGCTGGGAGAGCCTGGACACCACCAGATGTACAGGTACTTGCTAAAGGCTTCAGTTTTCACATTTCAACAGCGAAAGACCCACTCTCAGAGTCAGAATGTTCCTGTAACGCGTGCAGAAGAAACCACGTTATGCTCAATAAGGAACATTGGGTTTGGATCATTTCTAATCCTGACAAATTTACAGCACTGAAGTGGCAGTAGCCTATTTTCCCAGTAACTTCAGAAAAAATTGCGTATCATTTAAATTTTAGCACAAGTGAAACCACGTCTCCCTTGTTTTACTTGCCACACTCCTTTTAATAAATCAAATCTTCAGAGGGCAGTAACTCTAAAACTAAAGTCAGTGACATTTTACGAGAAGTAAAAATACAGTAATTCACACTACTTCATTCTCTTAAAAAAGAGTGACAGAAATTATTCTTAAATGTATTTTGCTCTAGACTTGTCAACCAAAAAAACTGTATTTGGGGCCTGTTCCTTCATCCCAAATATGCTTTAATTTGCATACAATTTGTCACAGTAACCAGATGTTTTAGAACACCATCTTCGAACATTCCAACATTTTAATTTGTAAGAACTAACACAGTTGTTCAAGGCCCAGTATTTTCTCCAAACGGTCCATACAGTCACAAAACTGGCACACAGTGAGTTTGTTCTGAGGAAAGTAAAACAGAAATTGTATCATGTATTTGGCACATATAGAATGTTAACATCCTTATGCCACTGACGGGCTTTAATTTTTGTCAGGTGCTTTAACATCCATATGCATTCATTGGATAGATTTGGAACTGGCTACTCCAATTATTTTTATTTTATTTTTTAAGGTTTTACTTAAAATTTCTCTAACATTTTAAAACGTCATTTTCAGTCTTTATGGGGGGAGGGGAATCACAGGACATTCTGTGCTGTAACAAAATTTTAAATGTAGTGTGGTTGAGCAATCATGAAATTATATCAAAATTATATCCCGACCCCTGAAACTACAGGGTTTGCGAACTGGAGAAAGAACATCATTGTGTAGTTCGGATCTCCATATACTGAGAGGATTTTTTATGCAGCCATAAGAAATATGCATCATTGTGGGCCAGATATATAATTAGAAGATTCTTTTACACAGAGAAAGTGCCCTTTGAACCAAGGCGATGTCGCAGAATGCCAGATCCCAAAGGGAATGACATCTTCTGTGTTCCCAGATTACTTCAAATGCTTGAGTTACAATTCTTTCAGCAACCACGCTGCCACCAAGATGTTTCTGACATACCCCACACAGCTCATTTCAGAAAATCTCTTTAAAAAGCAAAACAAAGAACTACTCTTGCTAAATATACTGCAGAGCAGTTTTAACTACGGAAAAATAGCCACTGACCACTAAATTACAATAGAGCCTTTCTCCTACTAATTCCCTGAGATGATTTAAAGACAAATAGACATTTGAACTCAGATTGTCTTGCAGTATATACAAGAATCTTCTAACTATTATGTTCACATGTGTATGTGGGTATATATTTTTTAAATGAGAGAGAGAATAATCTTTTTCCTTTATGCAAGATTTTAAAAATCTGCTTCTTACATATGGATTTAATAGGAATAGTTCTTAAAATTTTCTATTCGTGTTTTAAATCAGTCCCTGGATATTCAGTAAAGAGCACTTCAGGTTTTGATAGAACAGCTTGAAACACAAGTCATTATTAAGACACATAATTCTAATTTATATATCACATTTTAAATATTAAATGTAATTCACCCCACTCTGTATAATCGCAAGTGTAAGTACCCTATACTTTGAGCCTCCCTTGCACTTCTCTCTGCCTCAAAAGGCAATTAGGTCATCTTCTTTCTAAAGCCAAAGCCCTCGAGAACATTTCAACCGGAACAAGCCTTTAGCGTTAAAGAAAAATGCAGGGTCACAGAAAGTTAACATTTCAAAATCATACTTTGAAAACAGTAGAGAAGGTTTCCCTTAAATATACTGGCAGATGGTAACAAGGGAAGGGAGTGAGAAGTAACTGAACTGTTTACACTTTTCAAAACCAAGCACAACCAGAACTTTTAAAAAAAAGAAAAAAATTATACTAAAATGTTGAATAAGAATTTTCCTCCGACCTCAGACAGCAGTCAGAATGTCTGTTCCTCCACAGCTTTCCTCCCTTTTTTATACTTATACGAATAACTTTGGTTTTGGTGGAGCCTCCTATAATTAAGTGTGTTTGACCAAAAGCTGAATTTCATGTGCATGTCTGCTATTAAAAAAATCTGTTAAGAGTTATAGTGTCTATCCGGTAATTATTGTCACAAACCAATAAGCATATGTTTTCAAAGTTTTAAAATAGCAGTTGCTATATAATTAGATGCCATTTTAGAAACATTAAAATTTTCAAAATTGGTTTAAATACACGAGACTGCACAGACACCAAATTCTCAGCTACAGGAAACCCAGAGGCATATGGACCTCTCCAGCTCACAAGCGCAGAACCCACGGCACCAGGCAAACCATCATTTGGGCATATTCTGAACAGCTCGTGGTAAGACTGCGAAACAGGAGCCGTTCTCTCTCCACAAAAACTGCACTGCCCGACACCTACCACTATTCTACCAGCTTTCTTAATTAGACACGGCAATCTTAATTAGAAACACTCTTAAACACCACTGGGGTGCTGACTCATGACCTCCTCCTCCTGTTGCAGGACACACTGCAATTTAAAGATTAAACTGACAGTCCAGAACATTCTGCTTCTGGTCTGATATTTCTCTGCAGCATCATGTTGAAGCTCATATTGAACCATGTCCTAACCCCAATAGTTGTTTTCATCTTTTGCTACATGAAATAACAAAAAAGTTAGAAACCAAGTATCTTGAAACTGAGATTCTGAAACTAGCAAGAAAAGATGTAATGTAAGGACAGAAGGATACACAAAAATTATAATATTGGTGGCATAACAGACTACCAAGACCAGTAATAAAGACACTGTTCATGCACCGAAGAAAGAAATAGAGATTGCAAAGCGAAATAGAGGATTCAGATAGACATCTGAACGATATTTCTTTGTAATGTAACTTTTGGTATGAGAAACACACCAAAAATGAGAAACAAAGTGTCCGTACCCCTTCCTTCCTGCATGCTCAGTAAGTGAAGAAAATAATACGTTTAGAGACGAAAATATAAAGCCCACCAGATTTATAAGTATGACTTGATTTCTTTTAAAAATCTTGCATCTGAAATTCTCATAGAAAAAAACCCCAACTATCTGCAATACCCATTGTGACTAAACACTTCAGTCAACAATTTTATCAGGTAAATGCATTCTCCTACCAACCAGGAATGCCATTCTGCTTTCTTACCGTTGTCTCTGTTAATCCACCAACAGACACCGAGAGACCCAAAAGCACGTAGTACTGGTATGTTGGCAAACCCAAAAGCTGGGTGATTCGAGGGAAAGCTTCTGATGCAGCATTCCAGTTTAGAGTCTCTTTCTCTGACCTGGGGAAAAGGGAAGGAAAAAAATTATCTTGTATAGGTGCACTCTTTCTTCTCCACACTTCCATTCCTATGATAGCTCCTCATCCTCAAGCAGCACGTCAGTGAAGAAAGTCCCTGAATTACTTAAGCATCAAATTAATCATTGCTCTTTAAGCATATGGGCAAAATATAAACCAAAACTTTATCCGCTGCCAGTAACGTGATACAACTTTCAAGTTCTTGTTCTGATTCAAATAAGGGGTTTGACCCACAGGTTCCTTTTCACACGCACTTTTCTCTACGCCAAGAAAACAAGTTCTCTTTCTTGCGTTCCATTCCCAGTTCTCTCCCACCAACAGCTGGTCAACAACAACAGACTTATCCCAGGAAAGGTTGACACACACACACACACACACACACACATCCCACCACAGATCACTCGGCAGCCTAGCACACAGAGCACTTTTTGAGTTACAGGAGGTTGAGATTCTGCTGAACAAACAGAATGGGCACATAAAGTTGGATGTTCCTCATCCCACTCAGGTGTTATAATCACCATTCAGGAATGAATCGCTCTCACTCTTGCTTTAACTAGAAATTCCATCTTGGAAAACTACTGCAACTAGAGCTTGGTTAAAATAATACAATTCATTAAAAATTATCATTATGATCAATCAATGGTTTCCAGTTGGGGAAAAAAAAAATACGGGAAGGGGGACTGCCAATAAATTCCAGCTTTCACATTATAAGGAGAAAATGAGATTATAAACCAGCCATTTCATAAACAGCAGGATTACCAAAACACAGCTCCCAGCAGTACTGTTTTACCAATGGTCTCCCATCCACTACTGACATGGTCTCTACCACCCACCACCAAATTGGCCGAGGGATTCAGAAATTACTGTGGTTGATCCAGAGAAAGACTTACACAGAGTGACCATGTAAGACTGATCTGCTCAGGAAACTATGGTTTTACCCAGAACTCATACTGTAATTTCTTGTTCTGAGTATTTTATGTTTATGCATATCCATTGGACACTTCAATGAAATTCTGACAAACAGCACCAAATATTCCTCCATACACATATTAGGCTTTTGGGCACAGAAATTACATCAGGCTGCTTGTGTTAGGTGTAACTGTGCACACGTATCTTTTCTTTCCCTGGTTTAGGATACGGTTTTCAATACATTACCTTGGAAATATCCTCTCTAGCTCTTCTCGATGAGGTATGTGTGGAACTGGAGGATGGTCAAAATGTAAGAGAGTAAGGAACACAGATCCTGCATGAGCTCGAAATTTATCTATTTTTTCAGCCGACTGTTGAGCCAGCCAGCACATAATCTGTTCGCAGCTACAAAGAAGAAAACAATTAATCATATAATTTAATCACTAGAACATGTATTTAAATTCAAATTGTTTCAACGATTTCAAAAATATCCTGCTATGGAAATATTCTGGCTTAACTCTTCGTAATGAATGTACAAGTGATTTAAGACATCAATCCTTGTCTTCCATAGATCAATCAAAAAAAATCATGACAATGGTATTACACAGTATTTGATATTCACATACCACATTTCATCCAAAAAGGTGCTTTACCATTTGGATGAACTGCTACATTTCAGATGGAAATCGAGCAGGAACCTTGAGAAAAGCACATTTTCAAGTAGAAAATTGAACACGTAGCAGAGGACAAGGTCTGTCCCCAATCCTATATATCCCAAATTAATCCCTTCTTCAACTCTGGTAGTTTTTAACAATATCCTATTTTGCCTATATTCAGAACTGAGCTCTCAGCTACAACATTTTGTTCTACAAGGCCCTTTACACCTTCAGAAAGGACAACTAATGGTAGTAACACCAGCTAGAATTCCTTCAGTTAGAGCAAGACCCAGAATATTTAGAAAATGTGATCCAGCCGGCAGGAATCCTTTTCTAAGTTTTATATGAATAATCTTGTCTGCAGCAGACCAATAGGAGGAAGCCCCTGGACAACGGGCACTGGTAGAGAAGTGTATGCCTACAGAATCCAGTATTTTCCATCAAAGTGTCCTCTGAAGTTTGGGGTTTTTTAAATTAAAAAAGAAATCATGTATATATCCAGCTAACCATCAGGCATAGTCTGTCCATAAACCAAAACCATTATTAGGAAAGTTCTGCTGCAGTTCAAGCTGCAGCACAGTTGTTTTGGCGGTTTTTTTTCCTATTAGGAGTTCTACATCATGAAATTAAAAATCAGAAGCTCAGTGTAAATTATCTTTTTCCGTATTTCCTTACAGATAATTCTGCAAAGAAGACAGAAATGAATACAAACTCTCTCCGCATTTTATCACATTCCAAATTAACGATGCAATGCTCTGGATAAGTGGGCAAGTTTGCTTTCTATTTAAGTGAACAATACTGGCAAGCTCCACAGAGGCGGCAAGTATAGACCAAATCTCACAGATGCGCTGTATTTCAAAGGTGGGAAATAAACTGGTACCACCCACTTTATCTCAATAACATTAATCTCTCTGAAAAACAGATACAATATTCTCAGCATCTGTATCCATCTCAGCATTCTCTCATAAGCTTGATGCACTTCTAAGCTTAATGCACTTCTATCAAAAATTCTGTGACACTCAATAAAGTAGTGTACAATATATAAGCAATGCTTTCTTGTGTGGATTGGAATGTAATTATAAGAGAAAAGACAGAAGAATAGTACAAGTAGCATACATGTTGGCATTAATTAACTCTGCTTCGTTCTGAACCAGCAGAAGTGTCACTTCCATTAAACTTGTCATAGCAGCTTCACGTACCCTGTTGAAACAGAGAAACATTAGAGTAGTTACATCAGTATTTGTTTAAATAAATACACCAGGAGTTAAGTTAGACACTGGCAAAAATTCAAAATAATGCAAGTGTTGACCACTGAGAGCAGCCATCGTATTTCTGGGAGGAAGAGGAGTGTGTACAGCTGCACCCCATGCCCCGCTCAGTGAAGGGAAGCCCACACGGCACTGAGGGTACAACAGACATCCTTGTTTCCAGACAAGCCTCCTGCCTCACCGTCTTATTTTTTATTCCAGCTAGATGTCGTCAGGTTTATTCTTCATTTTAAGGTAGTTAACATTGATAATGATTAGTAATATTTAGTGTGCAAGTAGATGTATTTAAACCCAAGTGCTTTGTCTGCTTCAAGTCATCATCATCTGAAAAGGCCAACCCACATTTTGACGTCAAGATATTTAAGCGCTGTTAAAAATGCCATATTCTTGTACATTTTCTTCTAAAAAAGAATTGTGACTCAGAACGGCTTAAATCTCTATGCTAAATAATAATGACTTTTATGAAAAAGTTTAGCTAAAGTAACATTAAGTTGTGCTTGGAGTGCATCTTATCTATATGGTGAAGATTTTCTGCCTTCAAAATGTCTAAACATAACATCAATACAAACAAACAAAACAAAAAGAAGAGATGAAGAGTGTAATTTCAATCACAAACCAAAAATCAACACACTTATTTTAAACCACATGCCTTGTCAATACCGAAGTTGCTAAAAGTAGTTTCTTTCTTAAGACACGGGAGATGCTCAGCTGGTTACACAATCCTGCAGAAGACCAGGACCAACACCTTCAGCACGGTTGTCACTCATGGTAATGTCACCCTTGCTCAGTAATAATTTTTTTTTTTTTTGATCCAAATATTTGAAAAGGTATACCTGCCTGCTGTGAAAAGACATACTCCTGCTTCTGATTTCCAAAACAAGCTAAAAATAGTTGCCTATGCAATCTAGAACGGGGTGGGACATTTGTTATAATGGTAAAAAAGGTAAATTACATCATTTTTTCCTAAGTAGTTTAATACAAGTTTGGCGATCTTTCATCAAAGGATGTTTTCCTACTTTTTCATATAATATCTGACTATTAGATATTCATGTCTAACACCTGTAGACAGATTGGACAAGTCCCAGCAAACAATCCGTCAAAAGAAACGTGAAGTTTGCATACGGAAAGTAAAGTTGCTTAAACTTTCCCACGATTCCATTAAACAAAGTCAAAAAATTACACATCAAAGAAAAGGTCTCTCCACAGCAGTGGCAATTCTCCCTGTATCTTTCCATCTTAGCCAATGGTTTAAAAGAAACAGAATGATACAACTCTCCTATTTGAGAGGCCACAAAAGTATTTAGCATCCAACAGTTTGCTATGAGAAAGGATTCCCCCTTCCCCCTTTAATTTACATGTTTCTTGACTTGTTTTTGGCTGGCATTGCCAAAGGAGCTTAAAAAGAATCTGGTGCTCAAAGCACATTTGAATTTTAATGGGTTTTGGGAATTTAATTTCCTCAGGATTTCTTTGAAAATTTCCTCTTTGTAGAGTTTTGTTTTGTTTTTAAATCAAGACATAGACAGAAGAATAAACAATAGGTATGGGGAACTTAAGTGAGAGCTCTCAGATGTGGAAGTTAACTTGAATACTTAATTATACTTAGCCAGGTTCTTATCTACTTCACTATCTCGCCTAACTTTGAAAGCAAAAAGCTTAGTATCTCTTCCCTTTCTCTGACTCCCCGCTCTACATGGTTGCTTTTAATTTCTTTCAGCTACACCAGTGTCTCTGTTGCGTTACGACATTCTCTGAGCAAGAGACCCCTTCTCTGCCGGCTGTGGAAGGGGAAGGAAAGCTGAGCTCCTTCTTCCCTTGCGCAAGCTGGAATGACCTGCTCTTGATCCTGACTAGTTTGCATCCTTGTTTCCTCTTCTAAGTTGGAAATGTCAAGCACACCTCCTTTTCTCTGATTTCTTGTCCCGTGTTACTATTTCCCTGTCATATAACAATTTTAAGAAGCAGTACTGAAGGCTGAGGAGCTGGGTATCATTACACAAAACAAGAAAAATACAAACACACAAATACTAACTCAGGCTGATAAAAGTAGTCTGGATTATTTGCCCTGTGTACTTTTCCAACACATTTGTAGTGCAGTGAAGCACCTAAAGGATCAAGGGTAGTCAATTAAAAAAAGCGCACCAAACCCAATACTAACAGGGCACAAACTATCTTTCTTCCATTTTGTGCCGCAGAACTTACACTTCACGTTCTGTTCAGAGACAGGGTGGTTATAACTAACCATTGCAGCCCACACTGGAACTGATGAGATCTCAGTGACTGATCGTCACTCGGCAGAGCACATGCATTGACGTTTGACAGCGGTATAAACCACCCGATGATCGCTGGCAATGGAAAACTCTAGCATGATACACGTTGCACAAAAAAAAGCACAATCACAACTTTTCTTCCTACATAAGATAATAGTTATAGGGCGTGTTACAGTAGGTCCCATTCCCCATGGTAATTACAAATGTACTTCACAGCACCTGCCCCTCTGTTCAAGCTATCTAATATCTCCTCTAAAGAGGAGAATGCTGCTGTAATTAACTGTTTTTAAAGCAAACTTGGGGCTACCGAATAGAATAATGACACTAAAGTGAAGAGTGAGAAGGACAGCATTCTAAAACAGACATAACCAGAAATGTGAGCCTAAACAAAAAGTTCCCAAGCTCACACAATGCATACTTGGCATCGTGTGTTATGATACTGGATCTGAGCAGGGCCCAGCACGCTACGCATGGCTGCTGAAGCTGAACACAGCCACTGCTCCACAACGGCACTGTTCTGCTCGCAGCAGGGAGGAGGGAACACGCAAGTGACTGAGACTGTTTTGGCCACAGAAAGAATATGAGGAGCAAGGAGGGGTGCACACCCTCCCCTGCGAGGTACAGCATACGTCTCGCCCATGGTCGCCTTCCCAAGTCAGCAATCACCATCACGGGTCACAACCACCATCTGTGAGCTCTGCCAGCTCTGCTACAGCCACAAAAGATGGAGTTTGGAGCCTTTCATGTCAGTAGTCCTCTGTCCCTCCTCACCTCTAGAGTCTCAGCTGCCAGTCGCAATATAGCAGATTCCACTCAATTAAATTAAAAGGAAATTATGTTTCATGTTCATATACTACTATGGAAAACACCCTTCAAAGAAGAGGATAGCGACTGAAAAAATGTCTGAAAGAGTTATTTCATACAAACACTCTGCCAGGAGTGAACACCAAAGCCCTTCATGTGACTCAGCACTGTTAGACAAGAGCTTCTTCAATAAGGTGGGAAAACAAGACATCATTCCAACCAACAAAACTACTTCATACCAGTACTTTTTAGGCACTCCTCCCTTCCTGCCTGGAATGTTATAAAAGCATAGCCAGATACTAGAGCTGAACAATCAACAGGTTGTTAATTTACAATCCTGAACATGCATCTCTGTAACCTGAGATGCTTCATATAGTTTCCAGACAGGTCAGATAGATATTACCATGTCATTACCATACCATACAAACAGTATTACCTGTACTGTTCAATAGGGCTGATACCTTATGTATAGAATCGTACCTAAAAGCAACATATATCTGCATATTTTCAAATTAAAATTATGTATTAAGACAATAAAATTAAGAATTCTTTGTCAAAAACAGCATTTTACTCAAAATCAATTTCCACCAGCTAACAGACAACTAAAATTAATTTATCACATTCATTTACTTAGTTTATGGCTTCTCTATGCAAGGATTAAGTGTTACTGCTCTGAGCCTTCTACATAGCAGGAAACTTGTCATATATTTTAAATCCACAGATACTGGATTTATTCCTGAATTCTGATAATTTAATACTTTTTACTAACAAGTACCATTTCAGGCTGGGCATATTTTTACTCATAAATACACGCAGAAAAGTACCCTGACAAGAGAGCCTGTTATGTTTCCTTAGTACTCATTTGATCTCTAAGATCCATTTTTCCCATGGTTTTCTCACCCTGTAACTACCTTACGGAATTCTACAGGATGAAGCAAATAACACGCAATCTTCATTGCTGCTCTGTCTACCACATTCAACGATTGCAGGAACTTCCAATCAGTACGTGATGTTACATCCCCAATTACAGCCTCTTTAGAAATTAAACGCAAACCCAAAGAAGGACATAAGCCCTTACAGTGCTTTGCTTCATCAATTTAGAAACTGCCTTTTCAGACCACTGTTACTGAAGGAATACAGAACAGTCAGCAGTATGATATACTGAATCTTCTTTATATATTAAGGGAACTGTGAAGACTGAAGAACGTCACAAAAACATGACTGCTACAGACTTCGACTTATACCTATAGACGTCACATTAGTAGATACATTCCTACAGACTTAAGATTTAATTATTCGTGTAATCTCATAGCTGAAATCACTGAAACCCTAAACTTACAAAAAAGCCGGTAATACCACAGCACAATTTATAAACTTTTTACGCACCTCAGCTGCAGTCCCTGGCCTTGACAACTTGTCACTAACATGTTATGCAACTGCTCCCTCTCCTGGCAAAAAATCCCCACAACAGGAAGGTACAATAGGAGAGTTCATCAAGTAGGAAGTAGTAAACATATTATTTCAAAGAACCAGAAGTAACGTTTTAAATGTCTGTACTTTTTACAACTAAATACATTCCTGATATTCACTAAGAAAATATAATGTCATCCACAAAACCAGAATAATGCTGAATTTCACTTTAAAACACAGGCAAGGGACAACCAAATTCTTGCCAGCCTTTCCTTTCACTTTCTACCTCTCTTCCCCCAGTGTGTTTCTACCTGTACTCAAATCTCCAAAAGCTTGGAGCTATCTATATTTCTAACAGGTTTTGAAAAGATAGCAGTTTTTAATTAGACATCAAACATGACAGCTACGTTTAAGTCTCCGCTTGTAAAGCATCTTACCATCCTCCAACATCTCCTCGGCTGTCTGTGGTGTAGTCAGTCACCCCATTAAGCAGCGTCGCATAAACCTGAGAAACGTTATCTTTGCAGACGTATTCTTCCTGGGATCCCTCTCCCTTTACACCTGCTGTCTGGCAAACCCTTTAAAAAGAGAAAAAGGGGAGGAAAAACAACATCACTATCAAGGAGAAACTTTCAGATCATAGCTTTGTTCTGTTGCTTAATAAAATTCCCCGGATGTACAATATTCTAAACACCTATAACATCTGCTAAAAACAGTATAAAGAATATTTCTGAGGCTACTGTATTACATTTGACCTGAGGATTTTTGATCAGTGTTTGGGTTTAAAGGAACACTGGCAAGGCAAAACAACTCAACAGATAAGCAGGCTGGTTTTATGTCTGTAATACTACAAAAAGGAACATGCTTACGCACCTGTCAGTTTCTGAACCCTCCTTAAAATGAAATAAGCAAGAAGAGCAAGGGACTAATATAATGTGCATTGAAGTTGATATTAAAAAACTTCTTTACATTGAACATGAGAAAGAGCATTTTTCTTTGCATCGTAACAGTTTAAGTGCATATATACTACGATACTATTAGCACTAACTACACTGTGTCAAGTCAACACAGAAAATAGCCCTTTAGAGAAAAAGTACAATTTCTTTAAACCAATTCAATCTTCTTATTAAGAAAGTGTAAAAAACATGTATTCTTCCTCCTCACTAAAGCTCACTAAAATGTAGCCCATGAGAAAGGTGAACTTTAAAATATATGCTAGCTATTCAGTTAATTTAAAAAAAACACACCACCATCCAAGTTATACTCCATCCTCCAATATGTGATAATCCTCTGAATCAAAGATATACTGAATAATGGAGACGCACACAGTTCCACATTAAAAATGCGTACATCAGTGTTAGTGATTTCAAGAACCATGCTATAACAGAAAGCAGAATGAACAGGAGAAAACTTCTTGAGAAAGAATTAAAAATAGACAAAAATAAAGACGACTAACATACTTTGCAATTGCTATTAGGGCATCTCTTCTGGATTCTGCAAAGCTCACGTCTGCAGGGGAAATTAAGGTAACTTTTTTCAAACCTTCCAAAACCTGAAAAAATATAAAATTTGAGATATTTAAATCCAATGCATTATTTATGATGCGTTAAATTTAGATGCCCTTATAAAATAAGCTCAATCACGTATGAAGAGAACCAAGCAGCCAAGAGCGCCTGGTTTCTCATCGTGACCTGTCAACGTGCCTCACTCTTCCCTTTGGACACAAGCTCCATAGCAAAGGGATAATTCGACCTCTGGCTCTTCCATTAACACTACTAAGGCAGGACCAAACTTTAATTATCAGAATCTATGGCAAGCTAAACTCATGATGATATTCTGGATTTACTGTACATTACAATCCAAACCCCTTTCACAAAGACCTTTAATTACGATCATTATTATTTATTTGATTACGATCATAGGTTTAATTCAAAATACTGTGTGCCCTCTTCTCATTACAACGATCATATTTTCTCACCTGTTGGAGCCTGCCCTTTAGCAGAAATCTTGGAAGGGCCCCAAGAGCTCGTGAAAAGCCACAACGAATCATTTCCTCTGTGTTTTGTAGTTCTGAAACGTACTGTGTCACCAGCTCATCTAGAAAAAATACAGTTGCAGAGTGAAAAGCTACCACATCATTACCATTACATGTTTGGCTAAGAAAAAAACCACAACAAACAGGAAACATCCCCCAAACAGAGCAGCTAGAAAATTTTATAATTCATTAAAGTAAAATACAGAATACCTTTAGTTTCCTACAGAAAAAAGACAAAATTTTTAAGAGGTTCACAATTACATGAATGAATCCTTACTTTCTAAATACGAAGTCAGATTTTTAGACAGACTAATCCTAGCCATTCAGAGAGAGAAAAGACAAAGTTCTCGATTTTAAAAAGCTGTAATTTTTTAAAAATCCAAAGAATAAGTCTAAGCCCAAATTTCTAAGCAAATACAGGGGAAGAGTTCTCTTATATTTACAGGTCATCATTTTCCATAATTAGACAAGAATTCTGTGTTAGGAAAAAGACATCTCTGGATTTGTGAAGGTCAGTTATTTGACAGTTTTTCCCAGAGAAGTCTTAATTGGACTCAGGGTTTAAACACACAGAGATCATACCTAAGCAATGAGATAATTTCATATCACTTCTCATATAGAGACAAAAATAAAGCCAGGCTTTTTACAGGAGAAAGCTCAAAAAGAAGCAACCGCTTGGAAGCAGGGATGCTGCGCTCAGATTCTGCACGTCATTACATGACAAAACAAGGCCCATGGCTCTACAAACAGCCCCACAGAGAAAAGGAGCAAGAACAAACTGAACTGGGCATGGAGAAGGGAGGCACAATGGTGAAGTGATACAAGGAAGGAAATAAGGACGAATGAAAAAGAGAAAAGAGAAAAAAGAAAAAAGTCCGGAATCTATCTATTTCTGCTGTAGTCTTTATCATAGACTTAACAGACAGTACTTCCTTTAGCAGATTTTTCAGCTACTATCTTAAACTCTTCTGTAAAACGCAGAGAAAACCAAGGTACTCCAGAAAAGCTTCTAAGAACGACCAAGGTAGCTGCAATAGACACAGCTCTGGTTCAGAAAGGAGAAAGGTGGTCCTATTAACCACTTTCATGAATATGCACTTTCTAATCCTCAAAGAAACAGAATCAGAGATCCTAGGAAGATTACATAATTGTGCCATTGCTTACTGTCATCTAAGATTTAAATGATTGAGCAATATTTGCTAGAGGAAGAACGAATAGTTACCACAAGAAACTACACATTAATCATAACTCATGACTGACTTCTGTTTTTTTTTAAATCCCCATGCAAGCAGCAGGCCTCGACTAGTTCCTCACATCAGGGAACTAGTTCCCTGTCCAGAGGTTAGCAATACCTTCATTTAAGCACATCTATTATTTAAAAATTTCCAAACCACTGGAGTGTAAGATAGAGTCTTGAGGCCATAGGAAGACGCAATGCTTGCTTAGACAGCAGGATGATCTTAGACAGCAAGACCACGACAGCCTTCCCTTTGATTGATGTAAATTTAAGATTGACATTTTAGCCAAATGACATAAAATTAAGACACGACATCTAGCAAACGAACAGCTCTTTACTTACAACTACTTAGTAATTATGCTAGCAAGCGTAATGCAAATGTTAATATTCTTCTAAGAGTCTTCAGCTTCATAAAACAACATGGCCTATGAAGTGTCTACAATATTAATTCAACGCAACCCATCCTGAAAGAATATTAGAAGAGAAAGTCACCAAAACCAAACCAGAACACATTAGGACAGAAAAAAATAAAACAAAAAAACAGTGAAAATAGACAGAGGCGAAAGAAGTGATTCAATAAAATTGCAGCCTTACAGGGAGAGATTCAGAATGTGAATCCCTAAAGTACCTTTGGTTTGTGTTTTCACTTTAATCTGTCAAGCCGTAGTGGAACACTAGTTAAATTTTATCGTAAACTTTTTTTTTCCTAATTCCCTTAATCATGTTTAGATCTGCTTTAACTGACTTTTCTGAGGCACCTGCATTGTCATTGAATGCTCTCTGCACTGCAGATTCCACACGTACGTGCACACATCAGACATTATGGGGAGGGTTTTGAGTAGTGGATTTCAGTCCCACAAACATACAGATTTTAATGGTCATGAAATACAGAGTTTTTACAAGCACAGAGACAAAAATACACACATTTTTTTTTTATTCCTTTTAAAAGATGCTTGCATATATAGTGGCATTTTTGTTATCATGTGTAGAAGTGGCTTTAGAGAATTGCAAGGCCAAATAAAAGCATCATCAAGGCAGAGATGACTAGAGATTTTTTAGAACAGAACAATTTCCAAGTCACAATTCTATTCTCTAAATCATATCAGAAAGTCTGATGAAAAATTTTGCCTGTATCTACAAATCTGACTCTAATTATGTCCCTAGAGACCATCATGGCTACATCACCATAACTCCTTCATGCACAAGCCAGATGCAAGTTAACCTAGAATCCAGGGGGGAAAAAAAAGAATAAAAAAAAAAGCTTCAGAGGCATCTCAAAGAGTGCAGCATGAAAACAGATGCAGGCATCTATTTCACGTTCCTCCAGCATATCCTCTCTCCCTCTTGATTTTGACTTCTGGCTGAGTTTTCCAGTCCACTTTCACAGACGCCTGAAACTTCATTCTTACATAAAATGTAACCCATTAATCTTTCAAGTCATTCTTAGCTGCCTTTGTTTGATTCTGCATTATCTCCAGCTGTGGTTTTACAAAACTTTACCTTTTCCCGAGGTCATTTTTTTAAAAATGTGGTACCATACCACATCGTCCCATGCTGCCCACAAAAAAACAGCACCAGCCTGCATGAAGGAAAGGGCTATTTTTGGAATTACTTTTTTTTCTTTGACAAAAATACAGAGATTCAGCAATATAGAAAAGATTTTAAAATCAAGATAGGCTGCTTCTACATATCAGTCATGAGTTCTCTGGGGCATGGACTGCATGTTACTAAGTAAGTGATAGGTACCAGGTTCATTCATCCACAGTTTATCAAAATATGATGTAAAAATGCCTCACTTCATTAAAATTCAGGATTTGCGACAAACATATATTCTTTGCTTCTTTATTTTACACTACAGAATAGAAAAGTAATCTGCTTTTCCTAATATTCATTATTATGCTACCTTGTATTCACCTCCAGTCTAAACCAAGGAAAACCTCCTAGACTTTCCACTGGTTTTATCATTCTTTCCTGAAGCATTTTAAGGTCCTTTAAAATTAGTGATGCTCCTCCCCATTCTACCCAATACCTCCAAAGTGCAAGTTAGTTCCAGCCCAATATTTTCTGCCTCTACTGTAAACATGAGTCATTACCCTGTAGAGCTGGATCAGCTTCTCCCTTTTCATTGATGTAATATTCATTACACAGCGCAGCCAGCGCAGAGACTGCAGACTCCTGTAACAAAGGCAAAACTGTGAACATGATGTATTTTCTAAGGTCATACTTTAATTTTTAAAATCATTCCTTTCAGCTATTGACATTTACTTTCTTTTTATTTCTTCCCAATACTGGTTTAAGAACAGTTGAACAGGAAGCATATGTAAGAAAAAAATCAGATTCTACTCTTATTCCTTCAAAAGTACCAGTGAGATAAATCAATATTTAAGACATTAATAGTAATAGTAATTAATAGTAATAGTAATGTATCACTTTCACTTCAGTTGGAAGACCTCCAGGATTACAGTATTACAAAATACAGAAGTCATTATTTCATCTTCAATATATTGGTGCTGGATTCGTAAGAAACAAACTGTATTTCCCCAGAAAGTTATAGAAAGGAAACACAGAAAAACACATGGACTAAAGGTTATAAACAAAATCCCCAAAACATCCCGTATCACAGTCCTTGTATCTAAGGCTCTGCGCAACCTGATCTAGTTAAAGATGTCCCTGCTGACTGCAGGGGGGGTTGGACTAGATGACTTTTAAAGGTCCCTTCCAACCCTACACATTCTATGAGTCTATGAATTTAGAAAAGGATCAAAGGTTGTGTATTATCCCTGAACCTCCTAATCTTTAGAGTGGCTTTGGTCACTTGATACAGAACACAAAACTAATAGAGCTGCTATTTCAAAAAGCATGTAACAAGTTTTCTCATAAAATTCATGGTTGAATTATACTTTTCAGATAATAATACGATGATGACAAAAACTGTAACAAATTTGAGACCGTACAAAAACTATGCACCATTCACTCTGCATTAACAGCAACAATATTTATTAATACCCATGTTCTCTGGGTACAAGAAATCTTAAATGATAACACAGGAATCCTGTACAGCCTGGTCATTCTGCCCTCAAAGACACCTCAGACTGTCCTCTATGCAAAATCAAGCACTTGAAAGAAAACCAACATTCATCTAAATATTATTCTAACTACCACAGACATTATAGTAGCAAAATATACAGAATCATCTAATTGCTGTAGATCATAGAATGGTTTGGGTTGGAAGGGACCTCTAAAGGTCATCTAATCCCACCCCCCTGCAATGAGCAGGGACAACTTCAACTAGATCAGGTTGCTCAGATCCTTTATTTGCTAAAGAAAATGATTTTCACTTTAAATGTATGAAGTTACATTGGCAGAGTATACTGAATGTCAGAAAAAAAAAGATTAATTTTCAATTAATTGCCCTTAAAATTATTTCTCTCTAAAATATAGACAGAAATCAAGTGAGAATTGACATTTATTAAACACGCTTTGCTCAACATTAATTAATGTCAACGAAACAAGTCAAAATTCTCTAAAGTCTATAATTAATTCTTCTAAGCTTGGTTTAGAAGTTCCAGTTATGAGACATACAAACTCTTTGAATAAATTGCTAATGCCAAAAGAATATTCCAAGAATCCAAATTTCATCTTTTAATTTTCTTTAGTGATTTGGATACATTCTCGTCTACTCTGTCTTCCAAGGGAGACTTTAGAAGATGAGCTACTTGCACTGGCTTTTTATCTTATTTTTAAAAACTAACAAAATGAACACAATATGTTATATTCAGATTGCCTCTGTGATGGCTATAAGCTCTAACAGGGCAGAGAAAAATTGTCTTTATAATTTGGTAGAGCCTTTAAGAGCGTAAGACCAAACTGTCACAGTAAGGCAAATAGCTGGGGGTGTTAAGACTACGTACATAAAATAGCACAAAACACATCTCTCAATGGATTTAATAACCAGAATTAGAGTGGCTCGAGAGCACGGTAAAAGGATTTGCAACAGAGCTTATGAAAATGTAAGTGTGTTGTCCTGAGTAACTCTGGTTGATCACACCAATGTTCTCACTGCTAACAAACACGTCCTTGGGACATCAGGCCTGAGGACATCATCCAGAGATTCTTTTAAATTCTCAGGAAAGTTCTACGGAACTACCAAAATCAACATAACTTACACATATAACAGATACACTGAAACAGAAGCAAAATATCGTATCAATGTAGCCATACAGCCAACTGCAACTTCAAGCCACCATCAGCGATTACTCGCTGCCAGCCCCTGGCAATGGCTTTATCCAAATCTACAAACAAGAAGAAGCCTTGTGACAGCTGTCCAAGTATTAATCAAAAAGGGCCCTCTGAATTTTGAGGAATTTAAGTTTTTTTTAAAAAATAACCCTTTTTAGCAATCTAAGAAACAAACATTCAAGCACCAATTAGACTCCATGGAAAATAATACACCAACGGAAAACAAAAATATTTCTACCTCTGTATTTAATGAAGACCACATGAAGAAGGAGGAACTATTGTACCTTTATATGCTGTCGTGCCGCGCTTGAAACAAGAGGGAGACTTCTTAGACTGTCATTTATTAACCACTGCCAGCCACCTGAAATAGTAAGGAACATAACTAGTATTAGTTTTTTCTTACTTTCTGAACTTCAGCATTCTCTGTTTTATTTTTTACAAAAACCAGCAACTATACATATTGACATATTTCCTTGGTTTTCCAAAATAAACAAGGTTGTGATTCGCAATCATTATTAGCTATTCTGGTTTGTATCAGTGCAGCTATTCTGGTTTGGTTTACAACGTACATAGCGCGAACCCTGCGTCTGGTAATGCTAAACACTTGACAGCTACAAAACATATCTTCAAATAACATCACCACCTGTTGCAGTATTTGTGTATCTTTTTGATATTTTTTTATTTGTTAGGCCACTCAACATTGCTAATCTTGCTTCTTTGAAAAACATCATTTGTTAATACTTTAGCTTAACGAGTAACTACTAAGACAATGGAAGGTTATTTAAAATATAACATACCGATTATTGGATCTCCTCTAAACGGCATTTTTGATAGTGACAACTTTTCAATTAAAGTGCAGACTGTAAGAAAATAAATTTGATAACTAGATAAATACCAAAAAAGAAGAGAAATTGCTGCAATTCTGAAGTACAAACACATCAAGTTACATTAACATTAATTTTAAATTGAAGAAATTTTGCAACTTAAAGTCCAAAATACGTGAAATTAGAAACTGAAAGGAAATTACACTTGTGATCTTACATCCAAAAAAGCTACTATCAGCATGCAGTAACTGTTCTCTGACATGAGTTAGTCCCATTCTTCATGCAGATCCATTGTTTGGAGGTACGTTTTTCTGCTCTGCCATGTAAGGTACATACGTACATACTGGCCGCCTTTCTGTTTCCGTACCAGGCTGTAAAAGGCTACGTAGTATCGTTGATAGTAAAACAACTCGGACAAGGGCAATACTACAGCCACTAAAAAACTATTCAAATGTATATGAAATTTTTTCCTTCTTCTTATTAGCAGTTGTTTGGACCTTCACAGAGCAGCATCTGTTCACTGAGCAGAACTGGCAGCTTTAAAACTGGAGGCAGCTTTATTTCCTCTGACACTCAGAACACCAGAAAATGTAATTTTATTAATTAAGTCCTTATTATTTTAAATCTATAAACTTCAATGAGTTCTAGGCTTACAAAACCACTTTCAGAGTAGTAGTAAGTGTTTCAAGGCTGTTTTGGGGAATAGCGATTAACGCAGTAAACACTGCAAACTTTTACTATACAATAGATTGACCGCATCACTCAAACGACAACTTAGCGCTTAGGGAAAACAGCCTTTCACCTCCTGGCAATCAGTTCAAATAAAACAGACGGGTATACATCCGTACTCACTATCTGACTGCTTTAGAGTTGGTGGAGAGGCGGGAGAGGACAGAACAAGCTACTATATAATGCCACCTTTTTGTTTTCCTCTCCTCCCACAATTTAATCTTTGAATCTTACTCCGGGCTCTGTACACAGTTCTTCTTCATTTATAATCAAACTTACTGGGCTCCAAATCTGCTCTTGAATCCCTTTCTCATTATGGTAATGTCACACAATCAGGCTCCCTGTGCTCAAACTCCACTCACTGTTGTATGTCAGCTTCTTTGTTCTAACATTTATTCACAGACAAGGTTAACTGCAATGTGACTAAACCCAAGTCTCTTGGGGCTCCTCCTTAGTTCTCTACGCTTCTTTTAGCTCTACTGTGGTTGAGACCATCCTCTTCATTAGACATGCAAGCAATTTGTGGAATATTTTCAGTTCTTCTCTTATTCCACCTACACAACTGTATCATGCCAAAATACTGTCATTTGTTCTTCTCCAATGCCACGAAATACTCGGCTGCTTAAAAGCTAAAACATATTAAAAAACCCCTACCTGTTCTTTTAGCCTGCATTACCATATCACAAGACTGTAAACGCATTCAAAGACTGCAGATATCCCCTTGTCCCCTTCACCTCTTCTATTTGATCACTCTTCCATCTCAGTACCAGAACTCCTTTACCCCCCAAGTTTGGATGGCTTCACATCTTCAAAGCCGCAATCTGCTCCATAGCACTTCCTCCATTCAACCCACGAGCAGGAAACTCAAGTTGGCACCACTTCCCTATCCACCCAGGCCACCTGGATGGGTACTTTTTCCTACAATGCCCTTCCTTTTTACAGTGGTTCTGTACATAAAAATCTTCAAAATCCATGTGAACAACCCACCCTCTTTTCTGTGGTACCACTCTTTCCACAAACAGTTGTTTATAAGGTCTTTATTCTTCACCTTTGCGCACATACGTATTATGATAAAATAATTAGTTACACGATAACATCTGTCCTAATGGACAGATCTCATCTCTTCTGGAGAGGAACCTGAGGAAATCAATGATGGAAGCCAGCTCAACCCTGAAGAAAGTTCACTGCGTGCAACAACGGAAGGAGAGAATGAGTGACATAAATCCAAGAACTATCTCCAACTCTTGCACAAACAGGGTTACTCACACTTGTGCTGGCACCCAATGTTCTGGCGTACCTGTCTCCTGATTGGCCTCCAAACTTTGTATTTTTTTTTATTACTGTGCATACTTTATTTATGCATTCAAGACAATATATGCAAAACAAACTGGAAAAAAGTAAACAGATGAATTCATTACTGCACATTTTCTGCTTTCCCACCACGGCAGTGACACTTACCAGCTGGTCTCATCAGTTCTCCGCCCAAACCCCTGCAAAGCAGAAACAAAACCTTCAGAGAATAACCTACCACAGGCAGTCTGGGTGCATCGCCTAGCGAGGACAAAAACCCCAAACCCATTTCAGAATGAAAGCAGATCACAAAATACCTGCAGTTTTGTATCTGACCAACTCTAAAATACTTCTTTTTAAATCAACTGTTGTCGTGACTTCAGCATGATTTATACAAAGCCTTCCTGAATATTTAACCTTCTTCTTGCAAAAATGTGGTCCCAGTATTTCTATTTTTTAATGTGAATAATGAAAGACTGTCAAATTCATTCTGCTTTGCTTTTCACTTGCTTCAGAAGCATCCCAAACCTGTGCGGCCTGCCACAGGACTTTTCACACAGCCTCTACGAGCTTCTTTCACAACTGAGAACCAATTACATGTAATTCTTTAACAAAGTCTTCATCTCTGGAACATTAAATAGAAACTTCATCTACCAGTTCCCATTTTCACAAATATTAACTGGTTCACTTTCCTGGTGAAGTTTCTCCCCCTTCTCTCTCCACCCTCTCCCAGGTGACCTTGCATCCATCACCACGAGCGAGGGGGCAAAAACTTCCAACACATCAGAAAATGGAGAGAAACAAATGGCCCAAGGTGCTTCAGACCCTCCTGAAGTAAAGCGTGAGCTACATGCGGATGGTCTCACCAGTTTATCCAGGCTCAGCCAGCCCAGTCCTCCTGTCTGAACACTACCTTGGCCACGGAGGAGGACAAAAGCATTGGGAGGAGAAAGTCTGAACCGGGCACAAAGTGGGGAAAGGGAGAAGCACCCTGCAAACAGCAGGGCCTGTTTCCATTCTTGAGCCGCGCATGTCTCAGGGCAGAGAGACATCTCCTCACTCCGCCGAGCAATGTCTGCTGGTTCCGTGGATATCCCCAAGGTGCCGTGAGCACTGCTCGGGGTGTTATGCACAGTGTCACCCTCCGTGGCTTAATTTTTCCATTTTATGAACCTTTGACCCCTGCCCTTCCTTTGGATGTTTCCTTCCTCGACTCCTTATTCCTGTCTCCCTTCACTTCTGCTGGAATATCTCCTCCCTGAGGTGTGCCAAACCCTTAATCACCTGTTTGTATGGCCATGCTCTGGCAGAAACTCCCAGCAAGGGGGAGGAACAACAAAGGCTTTTTTGTTTATTTGCTTGGGTGTTGTTGGGGTTTTTTTTAAAAACCTTTTCTTCCCTCCTCTCCTCCTCCCTCCCCACAATAAAATTAGTAGCTGTGCTCAGAAGGCAAACTTAGCAACCCTAACAACTCTTAGAACTTTGTTCTCCAATTTATCCTTTTACATGAGCTTCAAAAGCCTAAACATTTTAAACAAGTTTTTCCATCCCATACAAGTAGGTGCCTCCTGTAACATGCACTGGGTTTTTGACTGCTCAACATTTTCATTGGTTCTTCAGGTAATGCCAAGACGCCAACTCCACAATATTCTCATCAGCACTTCCTTTAATTGGGAAACTTTTGCTTTCGACAACCAATATATTAAGCTCAATGTAATAATCCACAGCTCAGTTCATCATCACAGGAAGCAAGGACAGATTCCACATCCCCATGCTGATAAGGTCTTTGTATTATCTACCCCACCTTCCTGCCGTGCTGTCTGCTCTCCAGCTTCTAAAAAATTTAAATTAGAAAACAAAGAAGTGATGCAAGGAGTCGAGACAGCAGCAAAAATAGAAGAATGATGTGGCAAGGCTTGCTTCCTCTTCAACGTGTCTTTTCCCTTCATTTTGTCCTCACCCATTCCTTGCCTTTTGTCTGTTGTCTTACTGCAAATGAGTATAAAATAATGATCTTGTGAATTTGTTTGGTGTGCAACAGAGTCTGCTGATGCAAGGATTCAGATACAGCCTTCTGTTCAAACTACAAAGCAAGAACTGAGTCATAAAGGCTGCTCTTCTCCACTTCTTCCACTGCCAATAAGGAAGTCACAACACTTAAAGCTACTCTTATGTTAATAGTTTGACAGCTATCCCTTCCTCTGGCATTACATCAACTCAATTTAATTTCAGAGTTTAGAGCTTCACTGAGGATTGTTGTCTCTGTGCAAGAATGAAGAATGGTGACAGTGATTTGCATAGTAAGATTTCCATGTAACGCAGAAACTATAATCAAATCTATCTTTGAAGGCACTGCGATACCACGGGTTGCTCTCTGCAAAACTTTGTGTTTATTTCTTGCCTAGACGTCACAGTGTGTCCACCAATATATCTAAATATTTTCCCCTTTCCACAGCTCATACATATTTCAGTTTCAAGAACTGAGAATTCTATCATAAGCCCAGATCTTCAGTTTGTCAAACATGATGTGCATCTTTCTATTAACTTTATCTCGCTCTACAGTATTTCACTAAATTAAAAAGATACGATCTACCTAATTCAGAGATTCTGAATTTTGCTGTACAGCCAGTATTTTCTCTTTTTTTCTTCCGAAGACACATCCACAAGTTGCATCACATTATTAGATGTACCTGTCTCAAGGTTTAATTATTAATTCTATTTGTAAATCGACTGATGCAGTGCCCAGGTTCCATGAGCCCCTAAGCATCCTTTCCTCTGCGCAGTTCCACAGCAATGCTTCTCTCCTAGAAACATCTTAGCATGAGTCACAATTTATTTGTGGAAAATATAATCAAAATATATAATCCCGTGCAGAACTGATGAATTAAGATTACTGACCAAAGAATGCTGGTATCTATTTTAAAATTACATAGGCCTGAATCAGAACCAATGGCAGTGCTGTTCTCAGTGCACAGAAAAGTTCAAGGTACTTTTGTGGATATTTTTTTAAATTACTTAAAACCTGCTTTTTGTGAGAAGTTCAGAATTCATCTTACAGATTATAAAAATATCAGTAACTGAAGCTGTTTAGAATTTAATGGCATCTATATTTTCATAAACATCTCAATCTGAAGTTAGAACTACTGGAGTAACTGAAGAGATTTCATTGCAAATACTCCATTTCCAGGAAGCTAAGAATACTAATTTCCAGGAAGCTAAACTACCAGTATTTTCATCTCCGTATGAATAGTAACCAATTATTTTCCATGGGAACTCTTTGTCCCAAATAGAGTTGAGGTAGCCTAGAAGGTCCAGGCTGTACACTTACTGGGTTTTGGAAGTACACCATGGCTTTATCACAAGGTACACAGAGGAGGAAGGAGAGACCTTTGAGCATTTGTGGATTTAATAAAGCTCTCATGGTCACCCCTTGCAGATGCCAAGAATAAACAATACTAAGCTGACAAACACTGATTTTTAGGTTACTGTAGATTCATATGCTGACTGCACGCATTTTATATTGCATTCAAACACCAGAAGATTACAGGTGAAATCCTGGCTCCATAGAAGTAGGAGTTTTCCCAGTGACTTCATTTAGTCGCAAAAGAATTTCACCTTCTAACTCTTCAGAACATAGTATAGAATGATCTCCTAGAACCATCATGCTACTGTATGCAAAAAATAATCTAAAATTTGTAAGAATTGTTAAGATGAGCTTTGTTGCAAGGCTGGAATTATTTGCCTATTAAGTCAATATGCCTAAAAAAGCGTAGATAGCTGCCAAGAAATACATTTGCCCTGAAACCATCAAGATTAGTTGCAACCTTAGAGGTCTTTGAAACGAGCCGAGTTTCTCTTTTGCCGAGCACCTGTCAGCCCCTCCGGGTACCATACTCCTTTGGAAAAGCTGAAACTCTGACGATGACAGTCCAACTTACACTGTCTACTATTCTAAGAACCCAAACTTGCTCGTCTCACACAGCTGACCATGTAAGACAGGCACCAGCCTCTTCATGTGTTAGGAGAATGAGATCAGGGCAGAGCTCAGCACGCAGCACATTGCACAGCCTGACTCACCCAGTGTGGGAGTCGCTAACGAACCCCGCGCACCCCGTCATACCCAGCTCTGACGGGAACCCCGAAGGCCCAATAAGTAGAACATTTGCTGAAATACAGAAGTGCAGTGCAACCACCTGGAAGCAGCCCAGCATATCTCTCTGTAGCACTTCCATATCCGTCCCTAAATTATCTTGTTGACCAACTCTGTGCATTAAAACCTACATTATCAGACTTAGAACTGGCTACAAGGAAGGAGGAAAAAAAAATTCTGAACATCTATTCAGCTGAACAGTCAAGAACTTTATATTAGACGATGCATTTTTAAAGAATCTTAACAGAACTACTATTAAAAATACTTTTTTCTTGAGAACTTCATATTGAGAACTAGTACAAGGTCTTAGATGCGTTACAGAAATATACGTGCTACAAAAAAAAAGATACTAACCATGCTGGTTCAGTGGAAGCATAATATGAACTAGGCTGACCATTCACACCGTGTTTAATCTGGCAGACTAACTTCCCACCCCAAGTAAGACAGTTTAAGGCAACAGATGCCACAAGCTTCTTTCTGTCTTACGTTTTTATATATAAAAGCAAAGTTTAAAGCAAATAAAATACAGCTCAATTTTTATAACTCTATAGCATAACCCGTATAGCACAGAACAGGCGCAATGGACAAATACTGCGTTTAAGTTGCATGGTTTGCATATGACTTGCTGTAACTAGCGCCCATTTAATAGAGAAAGGCAGGCTGACTGCGCAATGCTCAGCTGGAAGTGCACATGCAAATGCTTACACCAACCAGCTCCTCAAGACAAACTTGTGCATCAAATGTGTCGGAATCGAGACTAATGGAAGGAAGTACACGGTGATGTGCCTGGACTTGCAGTCTCCTTTTTCAGCATACAGTGGTAAACCCAGAAAAGGACTTATACAGGAAGACAGAGAGATACTCGCATTTTTAAAAAAACTGTTAATACAGTAGAGGACAGGATTTTCTACAATTAGCATAAACAAATGTGACTGCTTCAATTATACTCAAAATTGAGTGACTGTGCAGTGTAAGTCAAAACTTGGTCTGTGTCTGAAGGTTAATTCATGGCCGTCATTCAAAACCAGGTTAAAGACATTACAAGAGCTGCTTAAACAAAGCAAGATGGTTAGTTAAATGAAGGTCTCCATTACAGCACTTTGGCTTTAAATTTTTTGACTTGAAGTACTGATAGATTCAATGGAATCCTAAAGCATTAGACAACGAGACAACCAAGAAGCTCACGAACCAGCTTAAAATTTATAAATTACAACTTAAAAAAAAAAAAAATCACCATATTTTTACTTCCTTTTCTCACAGGCCAACGCAACTTCTGAAAACAGCTTGATCAAAGTATTAAAAACCACTCGGGCCACAAACCACTCGGGCCACAAACAGCTATTTTGTTGCCAGAAGTGAAAGCAAAATATCTAATAAACAGTTAAGACATGTGGCCTAACACTTTTTGTTAACACAGTTTAAAAACTAAAAACCCAAATAAAACACACAGGTTTTCAACATTCCTGCAAGATGTTACATCGAAAATTCCCAGTAGCAATTTCTCAAATGGAAATCTTTGGAATAATATGTGCAATAATTACTCATCGTGAAACAAGTTTGGCTTGTTTCACTAAATGCTTGCCCAGCAATACTCAAATTGCTGGTTTGTTTTTATAACCTAGTTTATTTTTCTTGTCCTATTTTAAAATATTTTATGCATACCGATATTTTAAAATATGGATTATAGTAGACATCTCTGTCTCAGCCTACGTATTAGAGTAAACAGCTGTGAATCAATTTTGCTTGGAGTTGAATTAGAAGTCTTATCTAGAATGAAAACATTTCTGTAGGCATCTTATAAATACCATTAAGTGCAAGAAGTGCACATTATGACAAAAACAAATTACACCCAAGCTCCACCCTGACATTAAAGAATTTATGGGAGCCAAGACAGCCACCCACAAAGACACTAATATACAGTATCAGCATTAAAACCATCCAGCAGTACAAGCTCACTTTGGAGTGGAAGTTTCACATCAGTAGGTACGACCCTCAAGAAGTAAATTTTAACATTTTTTCAGAAAGTTTCAGGATAGAAAAAATTACATAAAAGTTCTTTAAATTATAATTCATAATTACACAAAAAACTACTTAAGGTTTACTATTTTCAGGTATGTCATGTGAAAAGACGTGAACTGAACTGCCCAAAAGCTCAAAGAATTTGTGAGTTAAAGCAGAAAAAAACCCTCTTTCGCATATACAATCGTTAGGGAATACAAGTCACTAATTATGTTTTGATTTCCTTCCATTTAGGAACAAACCCTGAAGTCACGTACCAGTTTTGTTTCACATTTACTTAACAGTTACTTAGGGAAACTCCCCCTTTATTTCCTGGAAGCTTCAATAAATAGGAAATGAAAAACAACTCAGTGAAAACTCGTTCAGATTTTCTTTGGCGCAAGAGTTGAAAAACTGTATTGAAGCTTTTGTAATAACTCCTGGCCTGCTCATTACACCGGATGATGAAAGTAATTCTAGAGTTTAGATAAAAGCTCATTTAAAAAAAAGAAAAAAATTGGACTCATTAACTTATTAGTTGAAGGTCACTTCTATAGACTTATTTGAACGACACAAGTACTCCAGTGCAGATGAACAGTGGGGAAGAAACCCATTACACACTGCTGAAGCCACGGATTAGTGAGCATATTCTGTTTCACATTCTCTCCTTTCTTTAACTGCCTCTATCACAATATTAAGATCAGTACTTACCGCTTCCCCATTAATCTACCGTGCCTGTCAGCTGCGCTCTCGAAACATCCCAACCATTATAAAAGGATATCAGCCTCTGGACCAGGCAGACAAAGCCAAAAGAATGCATGTGCTTTCATTCTGCTGAACTGGGCCAGACTGGCAGGCTATGGTAGGTGTAACCAGCCCCTACAAACCAAAAAACCCCTAGGATCCTACTGGTTTCATTAATTCTTATCGATACTTTCCAATACGAAAAATTATTTTTTTGCATCCATTTTCTTACCTGTACAATTGACGACTGCAAAGCTGTGGGGTGGAGGGAAAGCAACAAAAATTAGTATTAGCAGAGTTTGTTTAATACAAGTGGTTTCATTTTTCCTCCGCGCATGCAATGTCTACATATTGTAAGCTATGCAACACTTTGGATTATTTTTAAATTAAAATTCAAAGGAAAATTTCTTTTAAAAAAACCCTCTCTATATCCATTTAAATTTTACATTCAAAGAAAATCAATTTAACACATTCATAAAGCATTCATTTTCTTAATTCCCAATCTTAGCTGCTCCTGCACATATCCTGGAAGCTACTTTGGCTTTTTAAAATACATTTGTTTCCACAGTTGGCTTTTTTAAAATGATGATGTACTGCAGTCTCTGAAAACTGAAAATAACTTTGTTCGCTACTGATTAAACAGAAAAAACTAAAAATTTCAAATGTGACTGAAAAATATTATCTCATTGTTAACATGACAGTAGGCTACCTTCAAAAATCAGAGATTAGCAAATTTCTCTGTAAAAACCAGATTTTTAGAAAGAGTTTATACCAACTTTGCAGATTAATTGTAAGAGCAGACAACAGCAGAAACTGAAAGTACCATAACAAGTGAAAGCCACCGTAACAACACAGATGCTGCTGATGAAGCTTTCGGCCATTTCAACATGAGAAAGCGACACACGGACAAGGATGCCTTTTCAACCTGTAGCAGCAGCTGTCACCTATGCACAAAATTAAGCAAGCACCCATGGCCTTTAAAGCATAAGGGGTGAATGGTGAAGCCCGACAGCTTTAGCACCTCGGAACTGGGACTAAAGGTACGACACACACTGCAGAAAACAAGTAGATGCTTGAACGCTGAAGCATTGTCTGTTCCATAAGGTGAAGAAATAGGAGCCAAATGGAAAAAAAAAAAAATAAAAATGGGATGACTTAAGGGACAAGTTAGGCAAAATTATCTCCATGGAATCATTTTAAATTGCTATGAGCAGGACAAGACTGCATTTGTTGTAAGTAGAGGTAAAGACAATGCATCCACTGAAACACAGAATATGACTTTCAAGGTCTATAAACAGGTAAATTATGGGTGCAAGGACAGAGCAATGAAATCACAAGAAAATGGGAAAAAAAGAATAGAAAGGACAGAGAATGGGCTCACTAGGAGATGTCTCTTGAGCATGGTAACATTAAGGCAAGAGCTGTACATCTGTCTGTAAGGGCAGTCAGGACGTACAGAAAGGGAGAAGAAACAGAAGGGGACAGAAAAGCACAGCAAAACCCCACGCAGCACTTCAGAATTGTAACTGACTGCGTCAGAGGAAGCAACTCAGCCAAGAAGCCAGCAGAATAGAAAGTGACCAAATACAAAATTATACTGGAGTAAGATCAAGGAGATCTAGCTATCAGACAGTCTGGAGTGTGTGTCCAAATGCGTATTTGTGAAATTGTTTACTTTTGGCAAGGGGAAGAGGAAGAGGGAGAACAGTTGTCTTAATTGTAAATGTTTGTTTAAAAATAATACAACATACAAGGTTAGAAGACGCATTTATACTTGCTACAAACCTCTTGATGGATTTGCTTAAGTCCCTCCAATGATTTTTCATTGAAATAATATGTTACAGATCTGTAAAGGTATACAAAACTTTTAAGACTGGTTTCCTAATCATGCTGTAAGTAATTTTTCTTCCATGACTTCATTGTACTTTCAAACAGAAAAACAATCATTTGATTTCCAAATTATGCTCAACAGAAATATGCAGTATTTGATTTTAAATAGTTCAACAAATATAATAACATAAGGTCTTTCCTTATCATGTAGCAAACTCAATCTTAAAGGACTATAAAAAATTAGTGTCACTTACTAATTACTTTATAATCAGTAATACACCAATAGCCCTTCTCAGCTCAGCTGTATTTTTGGACTCCAACACTTCCGCAGTTTTTCCATCAATTTCAAGTATTTCCTACTACCAAAAATGCTCTGCATCTTTTTCTCTAACTTTTCAACTCGCTTGAGAAGTGCACTCTTTAAGATAAACACAAATTCTTCTGACAGACACTGCTGGCAAATACAATTCCTATTTGTCAATTATTAAAGCATAAAAATCAGTGCACACTTTGGATATCTATTATTTGAATTAATCTCCGTGTATTTAGCTTGTACAAACAATGACAACATGAACTTTGCTAGATTTCACCACTTTAAATATCTTTGTATGACTGCATCAGAATGTTCTCAGAAGTAAAATAAAAAAGGTCCATCAGAGAGTAATTACCCAACTTTTAGAACAAAAATGACCCACAAAGTCTGTACGTTTTTTTTTTTAAATATATTTCTTCAGTGTACACATATCCATGACTCCTGGAGAAATGTATTTATTTTCAGTGAAGTTTGCACTCTGGAGTCTTATTTTCCACTACCTCGATCTTAAACAGCTGCTCATCCTAATTTAAGTCACACCGGTATAAAATTCTACTGCCAACGTAACTTCCAAAATCTAGTTTTTGCAAGAAGGATTTTTCAACCATTTTTCACACGTGATTCTTGTGAAAGAAAGAAAAAGTAAATTACTCATTTCTTTAATCACAACATTAAAGCAAAGACATCTCCAAATAAATTATCCTGGCTACATCACCTATATGTAATACGTGTGTGTATACACACACATACACCCGTATATATATATATATATAAAAAAATAAAATATATATATATATATATATCTGGACCAGCACTCAGCATGAACAATTAAATCAACAAATTATTTGAGGAGCTACTTCTCTAACACTGAAGAAAAAGACTGTCCCCTTACCAGGAAGACAGTACACTTATGGGGAGAGGGAGTTTAATCTATATCTAAATGATACCTTTGGACTCTCCAAGTAGGGCAGCAAATGATCTCACCTTCCTGATGATGAATTTACATTTAAGGTTATAACATCACTGAATAAAACGTGAAGGCTTGGCATGACTGATCAAAACAAATAAAAATTCAATGGAAAAGAAGTTCAGTAAGATGGAGATTTCCATAATTATGCTCAGGAAGTTTTCAATAGACCAGACATGAAAGGAAAATTTATAGTCGAGATAATCTTGCATTTATACCTATTATTCTCTTCTGCTAGTTTACACAGTGCATGGGTGATCTCAGCACAGGCAAGAATTGCCCCATGGCGTGTGTGCAGATCTGTGCCCACTGATAAAGGTAGGAGTCTTGGCAAAACTGAAAGAGATTAAATAATATTTTTTTTAAACAAAGCATAGTGACAGATCACGGTTCTAAATGCAAACACGTCTGCCTAGAAACAACATGGGAAAACCATTTCTGGGAAGTCACGCCAATATATCCTGGCCATTATATGAAAACCAGGTTTTAAAAATATAAGTAAATTCTGACACAGCATACTAAAGCACACCAAGAAACTCTGTACTCACAGCTAGCTCTCTGTTTGGAGTAAATACAATAATATACTTGCTGTTAGGCATTGGGCTAGCTGCGTGGTAAGGGAAATGAGGCTCGTACTTCCATGGAATTTTACTTCCATGTAAACTGCCACCTTCCTAGCCTGCTCTAGGGAGCCAAGGTAAGATCTGTAAGTGCAGATTCCCCTGGGTGCCAGCTGCTCTCTTTCAGCCATATAAAAAAGCAGCTGGTACATCCTCAGAATCTCAAGTGGGCCGAGCAAAGGATCTTCAATTCATGCTGAGAAACATTCGATTACACACACAACAGTCAAAAAGGAATTCTGAAGATGTCAGACTGGACAAGACAAAACAGATCCCCCCACCCTTTACGACATCAAAGTCATATCAACAAAACAAAAGCTAGGAATTTGAGGGCTAGCTGCCTGAATTGTTGCAACAGAACTACACCCATTTATTCATCTCGGAATGTCGGAACTGGTAGGGTCCAACATAGCCAGATAACTAAAGTCCAGTCCCCAGACAGAAAAAGATCTGGCAGTATTTTATAATTTTTGCAAAAAATCTGAAAACTGGTAAAGCTATTAGTGTCACTACACTGTATTAAGCTGCAGGGGAAATCTTGTCGTGGTGCCTGTTTAAGTCTTCTTAATATGCGTTTGCTACATAAGCTAGAACACTCGATATGGCACGTTATGCAGAACTTATTTGTTACGTACCCACATTTGCCATGTATTCAGGAGCCCGTGGAGTAAGGTTATGCAGAGCTTTGGTTGAAAGTTCTCGAATAACACTGAAGATGTAAAAAAGCAATTTTGGATTTTTTGGGGTTAGCAATTTAGCAGAACTAACGTATTAAAAAGAACAATGTCAGGAAGGGACTCCTGTCCCTAACCAAAATAAAGACCCCAGCAATAGTAAAAATTACAGTATTCTCTGTCCATCCTATGCTTCCCCCCTCAAAAAAACCCAAGAAAACCAACCAGTGGACCAAACAGACAGCCTACAGCTAGCTTTTAGCTTTATGAAAAGAACTTATTGCTGAAAGAGACAAAGAAAAAAGTATGTGTGGATGGTAGAACCTGAGGGCTCATTCTATGCATTGGCAGGGACACTACAGTAAACTATTATTATTTCTCATGATGCAAACTATTATCAGTAGTGATATAATCTCATTTGTTTTATATGTACACATTTTAATCTTCGAGAACACTGAATATGACTAAGCACCATCTCTATGCATGAAATCTACTTTAATTATGATAATTGTATGGTGATGGTGTTTACCCCTCACATACACTATATACCATATAAAACTGTTTTATTAATCTATTAACAGATTGAGGTCACGGCAAAAAGACAAAATTTATAAACATGTTTTAAGTGACAATATGCTAGGGAGGTATAGGTGACATCAGCTATTACTTGTCCAGTTTCCTTCAGTCAATTGCTATCGCAAACTCTAGTATAAGTAAAATTTACAAAAATAATCTAGGAAAGCATGATATGCAGAACAGTCAATTCCTGGGTATTAATAATTAGACTTTATGAACTTACCTATCCCAGTGGTTAATCTTCATGTTAACTAAATGATCAATCATTGGCTGCGTATACTCAGGAAAGCCAGCAATATACACACTGAAAAAGAAAAGTCCATACAGAGAGAGTACAGAATCAACATCTGTGTGCATTTTAACACAAGCTACTCCAAAGATTTAAATCCTCCAGTTTTAAAGCAACCAAAAAAATTACTTAAACATGCCTTCTCCTAAATAAGGTGCAGCTGAATGAAATAATGCCATAGGAGATATTTTACAATTATTGAAAAAAAGTTAAATCACTTTGTAAAACTCTTTCAGATTCTCTATAAAAACTACTACACACATAAAAAGCTTGACAGCAACAAAAAGCAAAAATAAACATTCAATACCCATGGTTACATTCTAGAAAATGTAGATGTGTATATTAACTTATATAACTATTTCAGATCAGAGAAATATATTAATGATGTAATCCACAGCATACAGTAAAATTAAGTTAGAGAAATGTGCTACATCTTCATAAATAGAATGGTCCAAAACTGAATATGGGTTTTCAATTTGTCCTTTTTAAAAATCAAACATACACAAAAAGTCAATTCTGACAAAAAATTTTAAAGCTGCAAAGTCAAGACCCGAGATGTAAGGGAACACCAGAACTAACTGCCCTCGCTAGCCAGCACAATTACCTAACTTTACAGCCATACTTGCTTTCCAAGCTTCAGAAGCATCAACTACTGAAAGCTAAGTCCAATGGAAGTGAAGTGAAATGTTTTTTCAGTACATCTGATGTATATTTGATAATCTTGGAAAGCTAAACAATCAGCAGAACACGTTTGTGTCAAAACTGCATGCACAAAGGGATGAAATTAAGGACACACGGATTACCTTAATTTCACCTTTTCGTATCTTTTGAGTGATTAACTTTGCAACCATAATAGTGTTCCATTAATATATGTGTGTGTAATTAGAAGCAAAACAAAGACAAAACCCAAATACTGATGCATGTTACCATACTGATATCTACGAATTCATCAGAAGAGAAGGAATCCTGAAATCCACAGCACAGACCTCAGTCACTTGAGCCAACCCAGGGTAGAGAAGTACTACCTACTACTGCTGTGAGCCCTAGAGGGGGATTAGACACTTGGTTTAACTGCTTGTTGATGCCAGCAGAGAAACAAGAAAATTCATTACTCTCCGTTTCCTTCCCCTGTTCTGGAAGAATATGCAATAATAGACACACTTTCCCTGCCATATTTGAGTTCTCTTCTCTTCTTTGTAGTTGTTTTTGGGTCCTAGTTTCAGCACTCACTATTCTTTCCAACCATTTTAATCTAAACTTCCTTGCCCAGCTCAAAGTTGATCTCTTGGGCCATGTCTATAGCCCAATCCCTCTTTCAGTTTTAAACTACCTTTAACTACAGTCCTTACCTTTTCTACCTTCCTGAGTATTTAATACAAGTAGCCTTGGACACAAGTCTAGCTTTCCTGATGAAGTTGCTGGTAAGATTTTTGCATCCCATTCTACTTCGATTAAGCAGTTCCTTCCTTAACTCTGCTTTTACCAAGCCCAGAACTCCTGGAATCACAGCATCTCTTTACTCCTAGTTCATACAAAATGGGCTTCCTCTACTTTCCATCCTCAGAAAGAGATTATGATATTTGAGCTGACAAAGTTTCAAAAGGGCACACAGCGTGAAAAACTTGCATAAAAATATTTAGATTTTAAAGCATATAAGCAACAATTTATACACAACATATATATCATACATATAAATATTTTTGATGCTGTCTCTCTACAAAAATGTATCATCATTTATTAACCAAACCCAAATTCAGCTGTAGAAACTGACACATCTTTTTTTGAGCTTTTACTGCCCAAAGGAATCCAGTAGTGCCAACCTCCACAGTGGCACAGCACTACGCTGGCGTACAAAGTGTCCCAGGACCGATTTATCTGGGTGGGGGAAGGACAACCAAAGATGCTAGATCTGGAAGATGAACCTCAAGCAGCTTTATCCAGCTACATAAACAATTACACCACCTAAAGGCATAACGATCAGAAAGGGCCATTCTTCCTACCACATCATAACGATACCCGTTTTCTGTGCAGCCAGATATATGCTTATGTACTTTTCTTTTGATGTTACTCAGACAAAAATAAGGAAATAATTAAGTATTGACCCAAAATAATTACATCCTGCTGGAAGAGCAAAGTGGTGAAGATTTTTAAAAGTAATATAATGAATGAGATGACAAATACTTTACAAAGAAGAGTTTGATTAATAACTCTTGATTAGTAACTTAGTAATCATGCTACTAACTGCCTAAAATCATTTATAAAGGATTTAAAAATTTATTCTTTCTGTTGCACAATTTAAAGAAAGGCACAAGAGTGGAAGAGAGAAATCAACAGAAAAAATATTTTTTTATTTGTAAGTAAGACTCCTATAAAAACCCTGGAAATCACAACGAAAGAAGTAATGAACAAGCATTTAAAAAAAAAAAAATAATAAATTAACAATTCAGCTCTCAAAAAGTAAGGAGAACATAGTCTCCAAGCCAAAATTATAAAAGAGAGAAAATAAAATCTGCTTTGTCAATTTTGAGTATTTTCAATTTTCTGCTTGTATAAAAAAACAGCGTTTCAAAAATCCCATTGACGTTATACGGATCTAGAGCAGCATCAAATAGCAGTCCCCCATCTCAGCTCAGTAGGCGGGAGCTCCGGGGAAGAGTGTAGGAGGAGGGTGTGGACCCCAGAAGGAACACCAGTAGGTAAAAGGTGACAATATGTACAGACTGAAATGATTATGCACAAAAAGGACAATACGGAGGTGGACAAATCAATAAAAAAAAAAAAAAACAGTCGAGGAGAGGAAAGAGGATTCCAGTGCAAATTATCTTAAACTGCTCGTTGGAAGTCACAAAGCTGGCGACGGAGCATAAACCATCAACCTGTTTGCTATTTCTGTTCCCCAAGAATATAAACTCTTCAAGCCTTTCTAACCTGCTGGCTTCTGAGTAACATGCAACTCCACGGGGCAATTTATCTGCCCTATCTTAAAATGGTCTGAATCACCTTCTGTAGGTGCCGTCTCTTTGCCTTGGCTATGGAACGGCCAGACGCCCAGGCTAGACTGGCTGTCTTAGACAACTAAAGCTAGAACCCAGCCCTCAGTCTTTCTCATCTTCTCATGAGGAAGTGCAATCTTATGTTCATTTTAGTCATCCTGTGCACCCAGCTTGCCTCTGAATTCCCCTGACTTCAGCTTTATTGTATTTTCAGATAGCTGACCAGAACAGATCACAGTATTCCAAGACAAGCCACTGATTTAGAAGAGCACCACACCAGTTTCGGTATTTCCCATTACATTTTTTGCAGACTCCATACTGCAGTGATCAGTTTGTTTTTTTAAAACAGCGCTGCATACTGTGGTTAGATTTTCACTGAGCTACCAATGAAAAATACAAGCGCTCAAGTTAAAGGTCTATGCACTGACCACAAATTCAACAACTTGTGCAAGTATTTTTTTTAATGGGTTTTAGTTTATTTTTTTTTTACCCACATCAGAGTCTATCTGTCACCACAACAGCCTCTGCTTTTACTACAACTCTTCAAAATCCCCTCATCTTCTCTAATCTTGACCAGCTTAGACAGTTTTGTGACACCTGCAACTACTGCCTCTTGGCTGCTTCCTTGCACAGACAAGGAAATCACGGTCACATTTTCACCACGTCTTACGCATAATAAGCAGTTTGATGGAGAAATAAGAAAAATTAAATTTTAATTTATTCAAAACCAACAATAATAAACATAATGCTCAGTAAGGTGAAACAATCAGACAAATATTTCATTATGTAAAAGAGGTCCCTCATGTTTAGGAAAACTCATGCTTGCAAACTTACCTTATAGTCAGATAACAGTTAACTCTGTTACCAACAGCAAAATAATCAGCTGCAGTTAGAATGTCTATGCCATGTGGGAAAGTGCCCTACAAACATCATAGGGAAAAGGGGAAAAAAAAAAAGAAAATATTATTTAAAAATATAAAATACTTTCCAAATAGGCAACGTTACTGAAAACATAAAATACAATACAAAACACCAAGAAATGCATCACACATAGAATACATGGGAGTTCAATTACTTCTATTTGTTTCTACTTGCAAATACATTTTATGACTTATTTACTAATGAACTAAAAAATTGCAGTTAGTTTGTTTTCAAAAAGAACACTGGTTCCCAGCAAAGCCTGAAACATTGAATCCTACAGAAGTATCACAGGTCTGACATCACGGCTCAAAAAATTCTGGTTTTAGAAGAAAAATTATCTTTCTAAATACGCAGTTGCCACCTAAAAAATTGCCTTTTTATATAAGCACTACAATTCAGATATTCAGAATTTTGATTGGCTGTGACTGACTAATGTGACTAAGAAACACAGCACGGCTGTGTTTTGGAACGGAGGAGGCAGCAAAGCCTCCACAAGCCATAATTAAGTGCAAATGGAAAACAGCCAACTGAAAGACACTGCGCTCGCTTACAAAAGGGACAATCATATGATATTTAAGCAGTAAGGCTATGTGGAAGTACAGGTTCTGGATATGATACAGTTTTGTTTGTTTACAGCTCACTCATCCCTTCCACATCTGGATACAGCCATGCAAAAATAGTAGAAAATATCTCTAGGTCTAAGCCTGAATAATTGAAGTAGATATTGCAGGCAGTGGGAAGCCGTCAGCTATTGTGCAGGTCTCATTCTGGGAAGCTTAATGCCAACAGTCCAAAAATCCAAGGCCTGGAATCTGACTGAACCAAGAAGGACAGACAGAGTATTTATGGCTTATCCAAGAGACTACCGGCAAGCCCTAAAAACGGTGAAATGAACGTACTCTTCAAAAGCCTAATGAAACACTGATCGGGGGAAAAACGCACGCATGAGAAATACCTCAGTATGATTTATAGACAAACAAGACGGCACACAAATATATAAGAATGCACACTGTACATAAGGAAAATCACAGCTAAGCAATTCCAATTCTAGCTCCTAGTTGGAGCTTGCGATTTATTACTTGGCTGTAAGCGTGCCAATTTGATGCCATCTCACCGAAGGTGACGGTGCCGCAGCACATGTCAGTGAGACAGCAAAATTCCTGAAACCAAGTTCAAGAGTACAGAGGTCATGGCTGAGGGGAGAGACAGACTTTGGGGGAAAAGCTAACAGTTTCTATTCTGTCAAAACACTTAAAACTTACTTCTCCAATATAAAAGTTTGTCTTATTAGAAGTATGTGGATTTCTCATGATTTAGGTTTAAAAAAATTCTTCCGATTTTTTCAACGTTTTCATTTAGGTGAAGTGCAAGTTGCCATGGCTTCTTTTTCTGAGGCCACAAAAGGCAGCTGTGGGGCTGAGGACGCGCCGAGCCGCAGAGGCGAGGCTGCAGGAACCAGGAAACAAGCCAGGTCAACTTTCTTCTCCACCTATTTAGTATCGGCGTTGTTACTTCAGCTGGAGAATATGTTTTAGCTCCTTCCAATTCAGAGAAAGGGTGTCTCTTTCAACACGTTACATCCAGGTAAAGAACTACACAGGGTGTATCCACCGATTAAGTAATTGTTTTCCTAGGCAGTAAGGAATGGTTCCATAAGTAAAACTTCTGAACTTCTACAGGAACTAGCTGGAGACTGACAGCATTCTTCATGCCATGAAAACTTATTTCATGGCAAACTCCTCCTTAACGCGCCAACATATAAGCTAAAATTCTACCTAGAAATACACCAGTTATGGACACATTGCTTAACACCTGTAGCTCTAAAGGAATAATATCCCGCTCATAACACAGAGATCTTCAGGAATGCTACCAGGGAAAGCCAGACAGCATTTTAACAAAGATCCCTTACAAGAATAGCTTATTGATAACAAAATTTGCTTTAACCATGCTCACATGTCCCGCTCTGTCACAAGAACCACTGAACCATTTTCCCCCATTTCCTCCCCCCCCGCTAAGTTGTATATCCAGCTTTATTAGTTCCTGATGACAAACCAGGAAATTTTGAACTCAAAGTCTTCACCCTACTTGCCTCTCCTCCAAGGCTGCAAATCAAAGTTGTTTGAGCATTTTAACTACTTCAATGTTGTTAAGTTACATAGGAACCTACCACAATGCTATTTTTCAAAGCACTTAGGTACCTCCAGAAGTAACAGATTTCTCAAAATATCTAGATGGCAGCATTATGGTTCAACAGGCAAAACCAAATACTAAGTTGAAGACTCTTCAGCCTAGTTCACTGTTGTGTCACCAACCACAGCAGAGACTGTGCAGCACACTTCAGCTGTTCCACTCCTACGGAAAACTAGAAAGTCAATGAAACAAAAGAATAACTAAAAAATTGCGCTTTTTCTACTTTAAGAGCGTTGCCATTTACAAGGTGTATAATTGCCGTCATATATGCTGATTTTTCTTTTCAGAATGACTTAACATTACCAGAAAGATCATTTTCTTCCAAAACCAGAATACTAGAATAAAACTCACATCTCGGAAAAGTATTCCACAAGAACCTGTTTGCTGATAATGAAAATAATTCTTTTGTGACATCCTTTTACTCAATTTCTCTGAAGCCACAGCGTCCATTTTTGATTTTAGGTACTACGCGTTTACAGTAAGTAACCTCCAAGGCAGTAATGAATGAAGATTGAGGGAAGTTACCATACCTGTCTCCCAACATTCTCCTGGAAGGCAGCCTAAGGAACAGAGAACAAACATACCAAAACGAGTCAGGTTTGCTTTTTGATAAACACCAGATGATGAATTCAAAACACACAACAATATAAATGACCCATGGCTTTTCTTTTTTAAATAAAGTAAGCTTTGTCAGTAGAAGCAGCCCACAGGGCTTTTTTGTTTCTGCGCCTCTATGTTCTGGTGTTCTTAAAGCTGTATGTTGCATGACAGCAGTTTAAGAATGCAAGTTTATTAAACTAGTCACACCCACAAGAGTGCTTTTGAGTAGTGACACAAGGCTTCACACTGGAATTGAAAGTCAATACCGGCAGACAACAGAAACTGAGACAGCTCACTTTTGTCTGACTACCTCATCATTTGCTAATAGGAGGCAAAATTTGATTCTTTGTCAATGAAAACTTCAGACAAAGACTATTGAGAATGCAATACTTACTTGAAAGATAGACATCTGAAAACAAGCTCAGACACCGAAGATCTAAAACCTGGTACATTTCTTGTGTTTTGCATTAAATAAACTCAAAATCTTGCAAAATGCAATCAATACAACCATAAAGTTAATCTCTCTACTTTTATGGTATACAGAATAAAAGCTACTTAAGTCTCTACTCCCTACTTGAATTTTCCCCCTCTCTCAAAAAAGCCAGTTATTTTTTGTTCCTTAAAAGGATACACAGTATGAAGTACTAACAAAAACTTCTGTAGATTTTAACTCTTTTCAGAGAGAAGAGATCATCATTATCTGGACCGTCTCTTAGGGAACCTCACTCTATCTACAAACGCAAATCTCCAGTGATGGACAGCAGTTAACTGGTATTTAACATACAGGGGGGAAGTCCCAGTCTTTACTGAAAATGCCACAAGAACTTTGTCAGACAGAGCTTCTGTATTTCCTACATAAACACAGTACGCATGTGGTAATCCACCTGTAAAAACAAGGGGTTAAGTTAGCTCACCAAGGGATTATACTCCACATATGGAGCAAGTGCTCCCGGAGCAGAGGTGGAGCAAGCCCTAATGAAGCCCAAGTCTCTGGGTGCGTTTCTGAGGTTACGGCTGGTTCGGATAATGACTGCAGTTCCTGTAGACTTGCCCAGGCTCGTTCAGCTCCTGCTTGCTGTGTATCCATCGCAGGACACGTAGCACAGGCTGCCTCTAAACCGCTCACCAGCCTTCTCGGCGGGTTGGGGAGCCCACCGTAGCCCACTCGCAGTGGCGGCCCTGCTGCCAGCAGTGGCCCCAAGCTAACCAGTTTAGGATTGCCTCCGGCAGAACAGCATGGGCTCTCCGCAGCGGCGTCAGCGTAGATACACCCTTGGGCAACACATACAGCAGCCTTCCAGAACAGGAACATGAGCTGCAGCAATGCCCTCCGCTCGTTCATTGTTGTTTGCTGTAGCCTGACTTCTGACATGGGTTTTTTCCCCTCCTTACCTTTCCACCAACATACACCCCAGCCAGGATTTGCCACGATATTGTTTCATGTTACCCTGCATCATTTATTTCTTGTTACTTAAACGTTAGCTTTAGATGCCCTTAGATGCCGTTAAGACCCTTTTACTCAGCGTAGGGAGAGTTCAGCAAGGATTACGTTCTCAACTATCATATCCAAGGGATTTAACAGTTTAATCACTATATTACAATTTCTTTTAAAAATGTATTGCTCATACAAGTGCCTTAAAGATACAAAATCTGTAAAGACTTTTCTTTTTTCCCTTCTGTTTTTACATTAGAAACTTTGATATCCAAGCAACATAAATGTGGTCTCATACCAGTGAAATTTTTATTCTACCTACAATACATCTGTAGGCCCAGGACTGAAAGATACTGTGGCAAAATCATTAGGAAAAGACGTATAGGGACCCATAGACAATGTTGCAGCAAAACAGCTAATGCACATAAAGATTTGACACTGTTTGTTTACTTAATGTAGGAATTTTAAAATTACACCGCTGTATCACCAGTTCATTTTTTAACTTACTTAGAAAACCAATCATGAAGATCTAAGAAGCAGTCCCGCATCATGGCAAAAATACTTAGGATTCATCTGATGTATTCTAAACTTCTAAATCACATGTTAATTTACACCTCATTGAGTAGTTTATCTATAAAAAACATACAACTTTAACCACTGCTTACAAGGATAGATATTAGTATTGCCTTACTGTAAATATATTTGTCAATGATTTCAATTTCATTGCCCTGGAAATAGCCTGGTTCTGTACATTGCACAGAAGAAGTTACAAGGAAAACCACAATATTATTCTGTTAAAGCTTTGTGAGAGAAAGTAAAATAGAAATACGAAAATAATGAAACATATTGTTCATCCCACAAAACCAGAAAAAAATACTAAAACATTCTCTGAGTCTTGAGTTTTAAAACTACCAACCAGCCAAGAGGAGAAAAAACCTTCTCTAAGATGTCAGAGCTGAATGGAGCCCAATCCGAGATCACGTATTCATGGGATTATTCCTTATAATGATTATTCATGAAACAGTTGCAAAAGTCAGCTCAGAATGCTTCTGGAGCTTCAAAAGAACAGTCTTGTTTTATTCTCTCTAACCTCAGGGTTCAAAATATCTCTATATGCTACTTTGTTTTATTGGTGCTCTGCATTATAATATATTGCATATTGTAATAGATGGAAAATCTAGTAAAACATGTTGTTTATTTAAATAGGTATTTAACTGTAGTAATGACTAGAAATAATTAGGACTCCCAGGTATTTTTCTTCAAAATTGTAGTAATGCCTGGTAAACACAAAACATTTCTTTGCCTGCCTTTCTAAAACAAGAGAAAAGGTTTCAGTACTTTCATAACTATCCATCAAAACAGCAATTCCAAATTTTGACCAGCTCTAAATTTGAATCTACCCATGAATTAATTAATTAGACTGGAGGTAACTGAATTGCAGAACACTTGATAGCTTGGTTTAAAGTAGATGAGGAAAGTGAGAAGAAAATGTACTGTATTTTATACTCGTTTGACATATGGAAGCACAATCCGCACTGATCTTACGGTATCAGTAAACGTACCTGGTTTAACACCGCATTTCATGGTCAAACTATTGGTTTATGTTTAAGCATAAAAACATAATGAAGATTACACACGACAATTTGATCAAGCCACTAAAAGTAAGCAGTACACTCGTAGTGGCAATCATGTTAAAAAGAATTCTCCTCTTTATATATATTGCCACTGATTCCTAGGACAATTCCTATTGAGCAAACAAATAATTCACTTTTTGCCGTCTACACTCCTTAATGTTTTGTGCAGTTCTCAGGAAAGCAAAGCTACATCTGTTTTCCTGTAAGGATTTTATTTGAATAAACTGACTTAAATTAGCCAAGAATAGCAAATGATACAGTTTCTAAAATTTAGGAGTTGAAGTTTGGGGGCAAGTAGCATTGCTCGTATTCATTAGTTGTACAGCATGCGAAGAATATGTGGTATCAGTACTCAGTGATCTACAGCATCTTAGCTTCCCTGCTTTGGTTTTAACCTATTTAGACAAAGCGATTTGTGATACGATTACACACGCAACTGACTCACTTCCCCAGCAATTATGCTGCAGCTTCATTCAACAGCTTAAACTCTCGAGCAGAGGTGTGGCTAGAAAAAATAAGGATGCTATCCAGGTATCCCTGAGAAACCCTTCTTATTTTATAAATGCATTAGCTTTCAAAATGTCAGTCAAAAAATAAGACAGACCTGTTATTAATTTGCATGTTGCAAAGACAGCCTGTTGGGGTTTTTTTGTTGTTTTTTGTTTTTTGTTTTTTTTTTTTTTTTAAATGCATTCACAGTGAAGTTTATTCTTAGGAATCGAGACCTGGTTCTTTGACAGACATTGTTTGGTCCAGTGTTTGAGTTAATACAGTTATAGGGTGTGGTTTTTGACATTTGCATAAAATAATCTGTTTCATCTGTTGAAACAGACAACTCATACTTCTTTTTTTCTTTAAGCAAGTTCAATATATATAACACACTAACTTAAATTCTCAAAGAAAAGATGTTGATTCTTCTTCTCAAATTCTATGACCTCTCCTCCATAAATTCCCTTCTCTTAAGAACAATCACGCATACTTTTCAATTCTCAACAGCATAAACATTTTCTACAGAAAGGTTCCAGTGATTTGGTGTCAGTCCTAGTAACTACGTAACAGTAGCTGCCTAATGGATTTATCACTTTCTTTTGAAAATTCCCAGTCCTACGGAAAGAGTTTTGTACAATAACTGACAGTATGTTTGAAGGAGAGATGTTATTCTAGAAATTTTCAACTGAGCACAATTACAGAGTAACAGCTGATGAACAATTAGAAAAGTTTAACTTCCCAAAACTTACCAGCTTGGTGACTTGAAACAGACACTGTGTTTGTATATTATGAATGGCCCTTTTGTCTTTGATATTGTGACTAGAAAATGCTAAATAGCTCTTTCTTAGATACTTTATCTTATCCATCATGACAACAAAACAGCAGATTGTGAACTGTGGCCATAAATCAAGATGTGGATCTGTGGATTATATCATTTAAAATCTAAATTTACACCATATTTCTAAGGATTTAAAAAAGCACTTTTTTGCTCACCACACAATATATTGCTTATATACTGTAGTTCTACACAGCTAAGTCTACACATTATTAAATTAAATGAAAACAAACAAAAAATAACAGAAACATATAAGCTAGAAAGTGATAACTTACAGAAGCAGCTCTTCTGCAATTAACATCACGATCAAATACTGCAGCAATAACCAATGCACTGAGGAAATAAAATATTGAGCATTAGTATCAAAAATATGAGAAGAAATGTGTAACACCATCGTTTCAACATTTAGTTTTCTAAGCAGAACACGCAGCATTTCCTGTAAGGAGCTTATTATTTACAAACACAAGCCTAAACTAAAATTTGAGTTGAAACATCCATGTACTTCCTCGTTTCTCTAGTTTGCTGTGGATTTTCCATAGCATAAACAGACAACTGTCGTCCTACTGTATCAAAGAAATTTAAGGAGTATGCAAATACATTTAACTACATAGAAAGTTTTTCTATTTTAAATATAGCAGAAGTTTAAAACTTGGACATAACTATCATCTCTAATGTGAGATTAATACAGTGCAATTTTAAATTAAAACTTGGAAATACAGTTTCTCAATAGCCAAAGGCACAGCAAGTCTTATGTAAGGCTTAAGCAAACTGAAAGTTAAGCAATGGAAACTTGCAGCTATCTCTACAAGAACAATCACATCCTGTAAGTAACAAATATCAGAAAACAATATGCAAATCCTGCTAAAAAATGACCTGCAATGTAAATTGCAAAGCAGTTTTTTTTAAAAGGTGACCTATAGATATACAGAGGCATGATTATACAAAACTATTCCTTTGTGCATCAAGTCTGGTAACCCTGCACAGTTTAATTCTCCTACCTGTAAAGAACTGCTTTTAAAAGATGTGCTACACAACAGAAGAGAGAGAATACGTCCCAGGACACGAAGTCTACGGCTTTAGAAATCCACCTCCAGCATTCAATTAACTTCAGTGACAAATAAACATCACTTCAGGAGAATCATTTAAGCAGAAAATTATTCCTTTCAAACTCTGAAACTTTTCATTACATTACTTACTGACTCCAGGCAAAACAGGAAATAAATACTGGCTGAAAAGTAAATCCATGATAGCTTTTGTTTACCATAAAGATATTAATTACACTGATAATATCAAACTTCCCTGGGTAGTGGCTATCAGTATCCTACAGTGAAGAATAGCGTGTTGTTAAAATTCTCTGAAATGCACAATCCATGTTGCCTCTGTAATTTCAGTTTACCTCCATTAAGGAAAACAAGAGTCAGAAAGCAAGAACGAAATGAAAATAAACCCCAATAAATTGTTTAAGACAGCTAATGCCTTCTTATTGATACTTGCATGAGCAATTTCTCTCTCTGCCACAAAGACATTAGGTGATTATAAAACAAAAGGAGGTCGTCCAAACGATAGCGATTGGAAGAGCAAATGTTTAGGAAGCATTCCATTAGGAAGCAGCATACATGGCTAACTGTTGAAAAAGTGCTGGGTCAAATACGTCATCTTCATACCACGTTTGCTAATTTTCTTCTCTGGCATACCGAGAAATTTTTAAAAGGACTTTCTGTAAGTACCTAGTTTTAATGATATGAATAGCTCCCATAAATCTTTTATAGAAGAGAACATTCAAAACTGAGGAACTGGTTGAAAATCATCCTGGAAAGCAAAAAGAAACAAATTTCTGCCTGGCGTTTCCAATTATATGGACTATAAGATAAAACATTACTGTGTCAGTTATGCAATATTTCAATATTGTTCTCTTCTGAGGGAAAACAAACAAAACCCCAGAACTCTTCATCAAGCCAGAAGTCTCAGAATCCAGAGTGCTGCCCTTACTGTGTCAGAGGTACCCTGACGTTAAGTGTTACGGAGTACTTCAGAAGAGCTGTGCTGGGTCAGACCAAAATCCTTCCCAGTCCTTGCCTTGTCTCCAACGCTGGCTCAAAAGGGACACTTCGGATGAGCGTCAGGACATACATACTAAATATTAACATGCTGATTTGAAAGATGATGAAGTCTTTTCAAACTGGAAATGTCAAAAGACTGTCACTGGAGAATAAATACCGCTCTTTGAATTTCATATTTAGACTTAAAATGTGGTTTATTAAATATAATGGAAAACAGTTTCAGGTTATTATACACAAGAGTTTCTGGCCAATATTTCAGCTTATAACAAACTGTACTTTTCCATTTTTTCTTATTCTTCTGCTATCTTAAGACAAACCTGTATAAGTAAAACCAGCAAAACAACATACTGTCTATGTGATGCCACCTGAGTTACTCAGCGCTGCAACCGAATACCATGTTGAAGAAAAACAAAACAAAAAACCCCAGGACTTTTGTCATTGCTGCTGTAGCCCCATTATATTCATAAATCATACTGTAGTCACTGCTGTTTTATATTAATCCTTTCAATAGAAGTATTTTAAGATTATCAAACTACATGAATGATTTTCTGAAGTTAATTCCTATTTGAAAATGCAGGCACAGTCTGCCGTAACACAGGGATTAGCAAGGAAAGCAACATGCCTAAGATGAAACATGTCTAAGGTGTCTTCACCTGTCTGCTTTGTCGTGGGAGTTTATGTGATACTCCACCAGGATTTCCTAACATAAAGAAACTGTTTATGTCAAACAAAGTGGAATTTTTTTTAAGCTAGCTAAAGAATCATGCCTTGACTTGCCTGAAACGTACCACACCTGACTACTAACAGGTAGAGCAAAGAACGGCTTTGCATCTTGCAGTCTCTATGAAACACCTTTTGTAGTTCCTTGAGGACTATTTAGCCTGTATGCACGACAAGCAGTTAAGTGTACAATAAACACAATTGGACTTTAAAAAACAAGCTGCAATTCTAGCAGTCAACTAGTTATTCTCCCTTTCTCCCCTATTCTTTCCCCTCTCCCCCAAGTACTCACTTAACTGGCTTCAGGAAACGTTAAAAGGACTCAAATCATGTTACCGGCTCACTTCCGCGGCCCATCACTGATCTCATTACCTTCCCCTGACAAGGCAGAGAGAATCAGAGCAGAGGCCAGCCAGGTGACAGACACAGAACACAGAACTATCAGAAATATCTGGTTACCCTCTCCTTATAAGCACCAGAGGTACCAGACAATACATCTGAATTTCCTTTATCACCTGTAGCAGGTACTTCTGGTCTATACTAGTCCCAAGCAGCAACAAGCTTATCCTATTGCTAACCTCTGAGAATTTGCTACTATTAATTCAAACATACCACCCTGAAGCTGCAGGAAGAAAAAAAAAAAAAAAAAAACCAACAAAAAAAACGGTCTCAAGCCTCTTGCCAATTTGGCATAAAACCAAAGTTTCCTTCCTGATCCCAAAAAAGGGAAAAGTCTAACTTGTAACAGGGCAGAAAACTCTCCTCCCTACTATACATTAGGGAAGGGAAGGAAGGCATAGTAATCATCACAAGCGGAATGGTTTTGAACAATCTAAGCAAGTTAAAAAAGGAGGCAACTGAGGCTGTTGAGAGCTGCTGCTGCAAATAGCCCTTCTCACACCCTTCCAGTCATGCCAGTATCCCAGCTGGAGTGGCTACACAGTGAGATGGATAATGAAAACAGATCTAGGCTCAATTAATTCTTCTTTTGCTACCTTTTTCTTTTTTTAAAACCGGAGATGCTCCCCCATTCATTTTCTCACATGCAGCTGTGCTACACTCAACTGCAGGAGCAAGCAGAAGAGGCAGGTTCAGCCAGCACTACTCAGGGGAAAAAGCCCTTCAGACCAGTCCCAGATTTAATTCCTCCTGTTTATTTCGGCAAGGAAAAAGTCTGCAGAAAAGAAGAAATACAGAGGCCATTCCAACACTTCCACACTGCATGCTTTCACAGTCCCTCTAACCTCGCTCACGCTCAGCTCTTACACTTTCTGCTAGCCACCCAATGTCCTACAATCTTCAGTGACTTACTCCAGTCCCAAAGATCTGGGGTAAAATGACAAAATAAATACACATGTAGAAAATGGTATGAAAATTCTGAGAATAGCAGTTACAAATGCTGCTATTAAAAGAAAAAAAAAAAGGCAGATGATATTCCTGCGGGAAATAACTTTACACAAGTGCAAGAAACAGTAGGCATACAACTCTCTTCTGAAGGCAATATTCAAGTACATAAAAAAAAAAAGCTATTCTCAATATTTCATCATGGTACAAGATGTAGCTTAAAGCAACGCTTCAGATTTCCCCAATTCTGCAGGACAATCTTGCCCTGGAGCAAGCTACATCATTCATCCCTAGCCACACCTTCCTTTTTTTTTCTTCCCTCTTCAAAACCAAGGCAGCACCGCAGGGAAGACAAAGCCACCTGCACTCCTCCACTCTGCGCACGATCCGTGTTAGTGTGCTGCTGAACGGGAGATAGCAATTAGGTCTTTCTAAATAACGATTCATTTATCGATTACCTACACCATCGAATGACAGATAAATGAAACGGCATTCTGAGTATGCAACAGTTCCAAATAATTAAGATAGCCAGCAATAATTTAATCACTATAATTGTATAATAGAGTACAAGTATGTTTTCCTTTTTATTTTTTGTTTAGGTTTTAAACAAAACAGCTCAGCTTCTTAGTGTGCACCTGCCACTTTACAGACAGTAACTTCCACACCCAAGGGGGCAGGAATCAAATTACCTGTATTACCAAGCTATTAAGTTATGTTTAACTTTCCTCATAGGTAAGCTTAAAAAGAGAGGATGCACGTAGAGACTGGAGAGAAAAAAAATCTCCGTCAAGTAGTGCTTTTATCAAGATATGCCTGAATAGCAACTTCAGTACATGCAAGTACTTCAAAATGTAGTAAGGTTATCCTGCAATAAAAGTGAAGTTTCATCTACTTTGCCAAGAATTTTCTTTTTGTGGTCCTGTCGTTTGAATAGATCAGGCAAGGCTTTAGAAACCAGTTTAACTGGACTTTAAAAAAATAAAAAAGCAAATGTGAGTAAGTGTATCTTGTTGAAATATGGATAAGGAAAAAATACTGACATGTAAAAATAAGAGCAAGTACTAGTAGAAACATTCTTGGGTGAGTATTTCTAGTAAGTGTTTATCTTTTTTCTTAAAACAAGAATGGTAAGGTCAGGAAGGAAAAGGGCTGATCTACAACAATCTAAATGTGTAACTTCAATATTCTGACAATTTCATCACTTAACAGAACAGTCATCAGAGAGCAGAGAAGAAAGAGATATCACTGAATATGGAGACGTATTTCTTTTAAAACACTGACACAAATTTTACTAAAAAAATATTATTTTATGCAGTTTAAGGTGATTTTTTTCACTAGTCAAAAATGAAATACTTATCTCCCTTGACTACAGAAAACAATTAGTCATTCCATTACATGATGGTATAACTTTGCAAGAAAAGGAAAAAAAAAACCACAAACACCAAAACCCACCAGCAAATTACCCCTCTGCTTTAATTTGTACCTACTGTGTCACAGTCTGAATGGGTCGCGAGGCAGGACCCAGTTAAACTAGCATAATTCTTCCGTATTTTTGGTACCCGAGTGAGTTTCCTGACAAGACACACTAACATGTGCCATGATGTGAGGTAGGAAGACATGAAGCAACTCACTGTTCAGCTCAACACCTCCCAGTTACCACCAGTGCGTTCACTCTACCGTGATGACCTCCGCGCCTCTTGAGTCGGAGTGTAGCACCCAGCTACTTCTGCTCCGAGGGCAGCCTTACCTGGGCTCCCCCCGCCAGTTAAACACCAGCGTCAGAGACTGGGAATGAAGGATAAACCATTTGCAATTTCTAGCACCGAGACAAGCAAACATTCAGGATCGCAATCACTCATTACATGCTCTTAAGGAGATAGTAGTTTTCCATTCAGGTAAACAATTTATTATTTTTCTATAAGAATCTAATAGTTTGTATTCTTATATAGGCAGATGTTTTTGCTGTGTAATTGAGCTCACAATGGATATTATGTACTTTGTTTCGAGATGCTGAGTTCTGCATTTTTTTAGGGTAGCAACAATTTGCTTGTGGCTAGAAGTATGACTCTTCTTTAAGTAAAACAGTGACACACCTAAGGCTAGATTTTAAAAAAAAAAGCTGTCTGTAATTATCGGCTTGCTGACACAATAGGTGAAACTGTGTGTCATACTTTATTTGAATATTTTTTTTCACCAGTTTTCTTTGGAGTGGCAATTCTACGTTCAGCAGTTTATTATATTTTGAAAGTATGGCGAACATAACTACAAAGATTTTTAAGTAAAGCCTTAATAGAGTGTTAATACTTGCTAAAATACTGTGCAGCTTTGTTAGAAAACTAAGCATATACAAACCACAACACCTTACAACTGATCATAAGCAATTCTCAGCTCCCCCCCTGCCATCCGCTTTCTGTTTCTTTCCACTCCATCAATTTATTCCAAAAAATTGAAGTTGTCGTAGCTGGCACAGCCGCACTGTTAATTGCTATTACTACCGTAAGTAGAAGATATCAATTATTTTCACTTGACATTTTCCTAAAAAAAGAAGATTTGTTTCCAGAACAGTCTGAACGCTAGAAGACAGGAGCTTCTTCAGAAACACAACATCCTTCATACCCGTCCGCAAGTTCCCACTAGCAGCCTTGTGACAGTAAAACAAAATACGACAAATCATGTAAAATTAAAACAGCGAGCTTGTATCTAACACACAGAAAACAACATTGCTTTGCACCATGGTAGGGTAAAAGAAATAAAAGAAATATATTACTCAAAGAATCATGAATGGAAGAAAAATTCTGATAAACAGATCAAAATTCTGCTAAATAGAAGGCTTATTCACTCATACTTTGTCTTTTTTAGGTTTTACAACAAACAAGCTTGCCAGACCTTAGAAGAAACCTTAAATTTGTTCAAGTAAGCCAGAGGAAGGAAGCAGAGGATTTATTTTCATAAGGCTGCTGACCAAATCTACAAAAAGCACCAGTTTGGTTCAAAACTGTAGTATTAGTATGGCTATACTCATCCTGAAGACTTCCTTGCCGCAAGTACTCCTGTGAGTTTAAAGACAGCAGTAAGTAACTGCACAGCTGATAACAGCCTGTTAGAAGCATTTGTTAACATTCTGTGCCTTCCTTGCTACCCTTACCTGTGCTGGTTGGATTAAAAATCAGAATACAATCCAAGATGTAATCGCATGATTATTTCACTATGCAAGCACATATTTAGGTACCTTTATGTTAAGAATTTCAGACTATACATAATGTACCACGAACTCAGCTAGAAGGGAATTAAATATGACCCTTCAGAAAAAAATAATTCCTAAACAACTTACTATGGCAAATAGCGCTACTTCTAGCATGCTTAAACTAAAGAAGTCTTTTCCAGAGCACTGCATTCTCTTTCTGAGAGTCATAGAACCATAAAATGGTTAGAGTTGGAAGGGACCTTAAAGACCATCCAGTCCCACCCCCTGCCCTCCCACCAGCCCAGGTTGCTCCAAGCCCCGTCCAGCCTGGCCTTGAACCCCTCCAGGGATGGGGCAGCCACAGCTTCTCTGGGCAACCTGGGCCAGGGGCTCACCACCCTCAAAGTAAGAATTTCTTCCTGATACCTAGTCTAAATCTCCCCTCTTCCAATTTGAAGCCATTACCCCTTGTTCTATCACTACGTGCCCTTGTAAAATGTCCCTCTCCAGCCTTCTTGTAGGCTCCCTTCAGATACTGGAAGGCTGCTCCAAGGTTTCCCTGGAGCCTTCTCTTCTCCAGGCTGAACCCCCCCAACTGTCTCAGCCTGTCCTCACAGCAGAGGGGCTCCAGCCCCTCTGGCCTTCTCTGGACCCGCTCCAACAGATCCATGTCCTTCCGATGTTGGAGGCCCCAGAGCTGGAGGCAGCACTGCAGGTGAGGTCTCCCCAGAGTGGAGTAGAGGGGCAGAATCCTCTCCCTCGCCCTGCTGGCCACACTGCTGGGGATGCAGCCCAGGAGCAGTCCTCCAGAAACAGTGGATGGCATCATGTCCTAGCACAGCTTGGTGTGACAAAACTCTTCTACTTTAGTCTGTATTCTGTTGTAGATGAAACAAGGTCAAAACAACATGAAACTGCTTTATGAGAGACACAAGGCTAAGATGTCTTAAAAATTTTGTCTGCTCACTTCGGAGAAAAGACACGACAGCTTAAAAAAAGAAGAAAAACAGCATCTGGCCTCAAGAAATTTGACAGAAGGTTCTTAGATAGAAAGATTTTATCAAGATCTCAAAAAACCCCAGGAGCAAGTTCCACACAGATAAGAGACATTGTTATGTGACCCTGTAATAAAGGACGAGCATTGGTAAGTGACGATACAAGGATGAAGAACGTCAGAGACCAGCAAGGGTATAGTACATTGGGATCAAGAAATAAAAATGGATATGTACAGCTTACAGACTATCCCAAACATGTTTTAAGAAGAACGAAAAAGTCACACATTCTTTGGGAAACCTGCTGAGTTAAGTAATCCTGTATTTCCAAACAAGGCTGTGTGGATGAGATGGACACACATAGTGACTGAAACCATTCTGTAGCAATCTGGAAGCAAGGCAACCCCTAGAAATAGAGCCAGATATCCAGGACCACAAATCACTGTACAGTCCAAACTTTCTTTTTTTTCTTTAAAAAAGATAATACTAAATGACTGCAGATCAAAACTCCTCCAATGGAGACAAAGATGCCTAAGTTCCTACTATCAATGGGTACACTAAAAGTCTGCCAAGAAACTGTTAGAAGCTACCTCTTTGTGTTTGCAGGGCAAATCACCCATTAAAGACACCTTGAAATGTCAGCCAGCAAAAAGACTAAATGCTGAAGAGAAAATCCCACAAGACTAGCAAATAGGAGGAAAGGCAAGAGAAGAAAGAAAAAAGAAAAATGTAAAACCAATTTGTATCTGCAAAAATATCCTCTGTATTAAGGGAAAAGCTGCACCAGGTTCTAGTCCACCATTGCAGTATGACAGATTTTGATGTGGGCATCCTTTGAAAGCAACTCCCCAATTTTAGAGTGGTTTGTTTTTCCTACCTCTAGCACACTAAGGTTCCAAATCTTTTTAAACTTCCTGAATCTGCTTCATTGAGCAAACCATAAAGCAAGTGATCAAGCAGACAACCCCCCCTGCCACAAGCCTCCACCAATTTATCTGAATCTTCTTACAGTAAATTTCTTTGCATTTTTCTTTGGTTTTCTTATGACAGGTAAACAGAAAGAAATTAAGTCATCACACTTGATAAGGAAACATTTAGATGCATTTCGATCCAAAAAGTTAAACTGCATCATACCACAACAGGACGAAATTTTAGACTTCAACATTTACATGGAAAGGCAACAGTATTGTTTATGTCGTCATCATCCCACCCACATTCAATTCTTTATCTTTGTTTAAAGATATGCAGCAGATGTTAGCAATGAATCAATGAACTTTATTAAAAATTATCATAGAGAAACAAAAACATCCATTCCTTGGCTAACAACACCCAGACATCAATGAATTTCATTCACGTTAAACGGGACACACCAGCTATTTTTTAAGCATGAAGATATTTCCCCTAAATGGATGTATCACTTTTGGTCCGTATCTGATTTTGAACGTCGTAGAGACCATTACTGCTAGATTATTAACTCCTAGAAGACAGAGAATTAGACTACTAGATTAACTTCTAGCTCCTTCCTAATTTTGAATAGATTTTAAAAATTAACTGTAAATAGCTCTGTTTCTTATTGCCACGACTTACCTTGAAATCTGATTAATAAACGGTATGAGTTCTGCAGGATCATAAGCACGAGCAAAGGCCCAGCACACATAGCACGCTGCATCTCTCACATTGGAACCCACGCTGCACGCCCCTCTCTTCTCGTCGTATGTCAGCGCTTTCAAAATGACAGGAACAACTATTAAATAAAAAAATGCACAAAAGCAACAATTAGGACCATAAGGTGAACCAAAAAAAAAGGTGTAAGAGCATCCAGTGATGAACAGAGAAAAGACAGGGTGGAGTTGCGTGTTCTGAAAGAAAAGAAGGCTCTTAATATGTGCTAATTTTGAAGTTTACTAGAAAGAAGGGTTGGGTTTTTTAATACACTATTTTGCTTCTTTGTCAGTAGCAGGGTTTTTTTTTATTCCAATCACATATAATTCAATGAGAATGAAAGCAGGTGTTACGTAAGTAGTAACACATATCATTTATTACTCAGTGATACACATTTAGAAGTCAAAGTAATTTTAAAATGCAAAATTTTAAAGTGTCCACTTTTTAAAGTACAGGACTTTAAATATTACAGCAGCATCTATCACTAGAAAAAAACAATCTTAAGAAATACGGTATTGTAACCACCATAAAAATAAAACAATCAGTATCGATCTATTGGGAGGCAACATTTATCACAGTAGAAGTCCTAATATGACAAATTCTTCTTAATTAACAATGCTTGTGAATTACCAATATATCAATCTTGAAAGGGACTTAAATTACAGTTTTCACGTACTCTTAAATCAAAGTCACGTGTTCAACATCATTTTTGCATCAAGCAAGGAAGCGGTGACATTTTATTCCCCGTAGAGCTGTTATTCTGAGTGACTTCAATGCAGTATTTTAAGCTTGAACCTATCAGCAGGGCCAAACTGCATAGATGATGAAGACATAATACATATAAAACTGCAATATAACCTAGAAATGCAAACAGGTAGGTTTTACTCTCATTCCTGCTGAGACATCCAAAACAACAGTAACGGCTATATGCCTCTTCACCAGCACAGAATGATTTAATGCAAGACCAGAAGCCTTTGATGAAGGAAAACAGCATCCCAAAAAAAAAAAAAAAAGAAAAAAGCCAACGTCTTTTTTTTTTCTAGACAGTGAAGAAGTAAGATGGAGATACATGTATCCTAAACAGCAATATGGAATCATGCACTGCACTTCAGAGTGTACCCAAAATGCACAAAAATTGATTCCAATGCCCAAATTTGCAAACGTTGTCTCATGAAGCTCAGCAGAGAGATCCAAGACGAAAGCAGCTGACAGCCATCCTGAGAAGGTGCCTTTTATTTCTCTATCACTCTTATTTGAGGACAGTGAAGAACATTAAAACACAGGACAACATTTAACAGGAACTAAACGATGCCCCAGACTATTAATGTTACACTTGATGCATCCAACTAGTCACAGGAACTGGAAAAAATCAGCAGCAGGAATACACTGTGCATCTGAATGGAAATAATATACCGTGTACTCTTGAGAATATTCTGTTTCTCCTTACTGACCTAGAAAATCCATCCTTGACTGACAATGTCAGGATCTCTTTAATGACATATGTACCCCAGAAGACAGAGCTTCATTCTGGGAGAAGAGCGGCGTTACCTGCGTTCATGAAACAAATCATGATCCAAAAATCCAATGATGGGATAGCCATCTTATCCAGGGCAGCTCTTCAAAATGCATGTACCAAGCATTGTTTCCTGATTCAATGGACAACCTGAGAAACGTCCGACTGAGTATGTTTTAGCCAATAAAGGCCGAAAAGCTACAGACCACAACGTAACATCTGTCTCCGAGACAGATTTTATTGAGGGAGCCCCAGAGGAATTGTTGTTGCCCAGAGCACAAGCCCAGGCTGAGCACTGGAGCATGATCCCGCTGCAGCGGGACAGCAGGAGAACACAGCTCTTCTTTTATTTTATTTTATTTTTTAATCATATTGGGAACAACAGAGAAAGCAGAGTAGGAAAACAGAAGTAAAGGTAAATGAACATCCCAGAATCTTATCACAGAGGCCTTGTAACACAGGTACTGTTATTATAAGTAAGTGACAAAAATAGGCTTGGGAAAACAAGTAGATTAAGGATTTCACTTCCATGCTTGTATCCCCATCAAAACTGCAGACGCCAGTTAACGTTTTTCTACAGCTAACAGAGCTTCCAAAAACGTAAAGAAGAATTCTCTTACACAGTTCTAGCAATATACTGTCACAGTTTAAAAAATACTGCATATATGCAAGGCTCCCTGGAGGGATTTCTTTTAGTATCCGCAAATCCATATATGTATGTCCCTGCCCAGGGCAGGGGGTTGGAACTAGATGATCTTTAAGGTCCCTTCCAGCTCTAACCTTTAAATGATTCTATACATAATTTGAATACATCTCTCTCTAGATGGCATGTATTTCATAAATGAATAACGTCTGTAGAAACAACAGTCTCTAGGAAAAAAAAAAACCCGAACAATTTCTCTCTTGATTTTCCTTCGAAAATACTTGTCAAAAGGCGATCCTATTGAATAAGAAATGGGATCACTGAACTGTATTTCATTAGCAGACTGTGCCTGGATATACTTGAGTGGATATAATCACTAAATAATTCAACTTTGATGTACAATTTATCACTGTACGCCATTTAAATTCATTTTAACCTACTAAAGAAAATAAAGCAGTATTCAGAGGGATGGATAAGATGTGACTATTAGGAGCACAAGCCCTACACGGGACAATGACATAGCAAAGATGGATGGGGATTTGGGCACTTCCCAGTTCCGAAAGAAACTGCAATAAAAATCTTTAAAAATGTTGACTAGCTTGTTTTGAAAAATGCTGCATCAACTGATGAAAAAAAATGGAATTAGCTGGTTCTACAGGAACACGAAAACAGAGCCAAAGGCAATTTTGCAAAGCTGCTGCAAATTTCCTTCAGCACAGGGTGATTTTACTCCGGCTGCTTTAGACAGCTATGAGAGTGCTCCCATCTCCCTGCGCGCTGAAGGAATAAAGACACACAAGCAGCCTCTCATACTTGTGTTGTCTGTACAACAGAAAAAACACACATTGTTTCAGTTAAGGGCATTAATTTCCCAAACAGCAGGGTCAATACCAAATGGTACCTGACTTATCAAGGTCAGTCTAAGACAGAGATGATGCTGCCGGGGTCTTTAACAGTAGAAACTAAGGAAACGCCAGTAAAAACAGCACTATTATTCCAAGCAGCTCAAGCTTTCCCCATGATCCCACCACAGGCCTTTGGACTTGCACCTCTTTGATGTCCTACTCTCGCGTCTGGGACTCAAAGCGTTGCTGCTGCACAAGAAACAACAGGACTCCAAGTCCAGAGAGCAACGGGGGACAGTACAAAGGAAGGATACAAAAATGGACATTTAGAAGGTAGAAGGAACAGGGGGGGGAAAAGTGAAGTATGCAGCAGTAAAGGCTAAGTAAATACAAATACTACAACTATACAAGGGAAATACTGATCTAAGGGTCATCTGTCAAAGCTTTCATGCTCTCTCTGCTAAAATAGTTACTGGTGAACTGTGGACTATGGGAAATACGATATAAAAATTGTTCCTGACAAATGTTTGTCTGTCTGAAAAAGGGGGTCCAGCATTACATTTCTTGTTTGTGTTTAAGAATGATAAAAACCCCCAAAGAAATACCACCAAAAATTCCAGGTTTCACTTCATTCTTTACCCTAGAGTTTTTCAAACATGATGCAGGTTTCTTCTGCTGTGGCGTCCTGTGGCGTCCTGCAGCGTCAGAAGAGCCTGGCTGCAGGGAGTCATGAAGGAGCACGACAGGCAAAACCATCTGCAGTGTTTAGTCCACTGGAACTGAGACATCTTAGAATTCTGAGACTTTCCTAATCCAGAGTTTGACAGACCCTGTTCACATTATCTCCTGTACACTTTTCATCTTCAGTCCAAACACAAAATACTAAGTTACGTTTTATTTAACATTTTTCTCTGATTTAAACTGTTCACATTTATTCTCTTGCAGAGTTTTCTTTGATACGCAAAGCAGTAATGAGGTTCAAAGCTGTGTAGTCAGCTTCTGCATTTTCTATCTGTTATGCCATTTTAGTTCACCATTGTAACCACCTCTCAAATATTCAGGGTGGTCACAGTGTTGTACTGTGCTGACTCTATATTGTTCCAATTTTTCAGGTTTAAAATCACATCAAATTCATACCTAAAATCAATTTATCAGAAAAACACAAATAAAAAAAGGCTTTAGGAAAAAAACTTCCAGAAGAAACTTCTTTTAGTTTGGAAGGACGAAGACAAACATATTTTTGAAATTATGAACATGCCTTTTTTATTTAAAAGTAGGGGGCCGGGAGATACAACAAGGAGAAAACCTGAAGCGTTACTTAACTTTAAAAGTTACCATGTCTTTTATAGATCTACATTAAAAACAGAGGCTAAATAGTGTCCACTCGCTACCCAATTATTAAAACAATATCCACCTGTTTAGGTCTGCAAATACTCAAGAAAATACAGTCACCTTTACCTGTAGCCTAGAGGTATTAATAAGCACCTGCTACGCTCCACCCTGCCTTACCTAACAGCAGCCCTGCAGGTTGCAACACAGCGCTTTGCTCAAGCCTTCTGAAAATAAAGAAACAACTTCTGGCTTCAAAGCATTACAAGCAACAGATTATTCCCCCCCACCCCCCCATACTGGAGACAGGTTGCACAGATATCTTGCTTTTTAAACACAGATTTTAAACACTCAGATGCTTAGCACCTTTCAGGTGATAGATACCAAACAACCAGTTAAGAAAAACTCACGGAAGACATTGTATACTGAAAGGTCACATGTATGTAAATAAAAAATGCCTCATACTATTCCTTTTAAAAAGTGCCTTTAAAAACATACTTAACACAAGCCTGGACTATAACACAGGCCATCGGGAACCCTATGCTACTTTAATTTCAGATTGTCTTTTTTTTTTTAAATGTATCTCAATGTTTATCATATAAAACATACAAATACAGCAATTAAACAAACAAACAAACAAAAACAAAAACCTGTTCCTTAGCCTTAGGTCTTGTCTCCACAAGAAAGTTGCAAAATTTCATGTCAACCATATTTCATTTAAAGCAGATTTTCACTGGATCTGAAGTTATTCAATAATTGTCTGAATTTATTTTAAAACTAAAATATGCTACTCTTGAAACAGTTTAAGCTAGTTTTACCTCTTAGGTAAGTCTTACATTTTGATATGGGCCATTTATGCAGAGAAGCCTTCTCAATTCATAAGTTAATATATTGCAAAACCTATTTTAGACTTATATAAGAAAAAAATACTACCAAAAAATGGATGTCTGCTATTACTGAAGGAAGTGGTGCACACAATGTCACCGCAGGAGCAGCTAAGAAGCTTACAATTAATGAATTATGAAGCTTAAACACAGTTTTAAGTATCAATGTAGAGAATAATAATTTTATTCTTCAAATTTTTCTTCAATTAAACTAACTCATTGCAGAAGCATCCTTTGGTAGGTCCATCCTCTTTGTGAGCCTCAGGCATAAAAAAAAAGTGTGAACAGCCGTATCTACAGTATGTCAGCTTCCCCTGTGTTAAACAGCATATCACTATCATTCATATGCTAAAAAACAACTCTGGCTTTTCAATGTGAAGAATTCCAGATTTGAGACCACACGCTCTGACATGGCACTCTAACCTCTTGTAGAAAATGAGGCAGGTCCTAATCATAACTTCATTAGGGCTGTTATACTAATATTTTCTATATCAACACAGATGCAAACATAGATAATTTCAGGTTAGGCCCATTATCAGAAATAAATATTTGTTTAAAGTTCTGCCAAACATTTATGATTTGTTCTCATTCTCTATAGAAGCTGTCTACTTCAGAATTTACTCTTAAAGGACTATCTCATCCAGAGGATAAATTCTCCAGTGAGGATCAGAAAATGCATGTGCTGCTTTGCCTGGCGAAAAATTCTCAAGCGTTTCTGTGAAATGCTCTTCCATTGCATCCTGTAGGGCAAGTGCCTAAGAACTGTCAACAGGTGGCCTCTCCTCTCTCCTTCCTGTGCCCAAGTTTGACCTAGTTAAGAGTTTGCCAGGGAAGAAGGGAAGAGTATCACAATTCATGCATGCTCAGAAGATACGTGAGAATTTAACAGCTGTCTCTTCAGCTGCCATAACTCTCTCACAACTCTTAACACTGACCCACGTATATAAGGCTATATATATGCATATCCACACACCAAATAAGCATTTTCTAACCCGTGACTATGAAGGGCTGTGTCTGTCTGGTTGCAATCTCAGTTCAGTCTCTCACTACGTAATGAATTAAGAGAGTCTTTAATTATATGATCACGTGATATTTTTTTCTACGGACCTATCTCAGTCAGCACACAGGAAAGACCTGCTCTAGCAATGAATCACAGCCGGGCAGCAAAGGAGATTGTTGTCTGCCTCGCTGCTGAGGGAGGAAAATATGTAATGCAAAGACTGGCTTTCAGGCAGAGAGAAGGAATTGTTGGTTACGATGGATGTTGCCCTAAAGAACTGCATTCTAACTACATCTCTGCCAAAGACTTACTGTTTGATACCAGTCATATAACTTAAATACAGTATTTAAAAGAAATGGACGCTGGCTCTCATTTCTCAGGTATCTGCTTCAATAAACTAATGGCAGGTTTGCAGAAGCGCTACAACACTGAAATTAGTGTGAGGTTTTGAGCCTGGCAAGGGGCCCAGGAGGAAGCAGACAGATCTGGATTTTGGCCAGTCTATCTCAACACCACTATGTAATGCAGCCAGAAAAACTCCCAATCTTCAAGCACCCCTACCTGGCGATGCTGAGAGGCCTGCAGCTCACCTAAGACACTATTGATCTACCTTCTCTGCAGCACAGAGCGCTGAGTATTTCGGGGATTCATCTGCCCACTCACGCCTAAGGCCATACTGGAGACCTTCACGCAGGTTTACAGCTGATGGAGCTCTTCCTTTAACTTAACCAGTAGCAAACTGCAGTTTAAGGACACGAAGAAACAGGCTTATGAAGGAATCCTACTAAGCAAAAGAATTACTTACTCTGAAGGAGTATAAAAATTTTGTAAACTTACAACACTGCATGTCAGAAAAGAAAAATCACCAAAGAAACCTCAACCTTTAGGCTAAGGTTGCGCAATACTGAGATAAACCCTACAGTGAAAAGGCTAGAAGCAATTCATTGTCATTTATTCCCTGCTTAGTATTTATACCATTTCCTAGTTGTGCTGGGGGAGGGACCTTTCCTGCTCCAGCTTCAGCTGTGGCATTTATTCTTGCTCATACCTGCTGGCTAGTGGAAAAAAAAAACAAAAAAAATCTGCACTATTTATAATGCTTCCTTGCTAATTTGAAAACCATTATGATCACATACAGGTTACAACTTTTTAAAATACTATTTTCAGGACCACGCATCATTTTTAAAGTTCACCTGGGTGCTAGAGAAAAGAAATTCTTCTGTAACCAGCCTTTCAGGTCTGGGTATTCTCTTTTTTCTAAGAGTCCACCTAAGACAGGTAGATCTTTTTTTCATTTCTTCCTGTATCTATAATGAAAAGCACCTGGATTCTTGCCCAAAGCCTCACAATTAACTACCACGACAGAGTAACTAACACATTTCAGAAGCCTGACTTCCTGATGTGTCCTCCTCCAAACACCCTGGCAGCTGCAAATCAGTATCAGGCAACTTATTCTGAAATATGAAAACACAGAAGGTAATCCTTAAAAACAGAGTATGGAAACCAGTTTAGGAAGTTACATAAAAGACTACTTCAATCTTAGTCTAAGTTAAACCTCCTTCTAGAACACACTTGAACGCAGTATTATTTTTACTAGTTCGTGGGCTTTTTTCTTTTGATAAACGGCACAGTGAAATTGGCCAAGCAAAAATGCTCCTTTTTCCATTGTGTACAGAGTTTTTCAGGCTTTGGGCTTTTTTAAGTATATCAAGCTATATATAAATATGAGGAAGCACCATTCTCTACTTTTAGGTGAAATACACAGGAATCTGATGTCTTATCCATACTAGCAAATATGCAAGCGTTCTTTGTACCAGGAACAGAGCATTCTCTGTACTACCACAGAGCACATATCCACTCAAACCAAATTAGTAAAATATTTGCAACAGAAGCTGAATTTTGAAATCGCAGACACAGAAGTCATACATACACAGATATTCCTTCAAAGCCATAGCATCTGCTATTGAGATTAGCTGCACCTATTTGAACCCTTCTGACAGCACGAGAGGCTTCATTTCATACAAACTTTTCACCAAAAATATACTTGACAACGGACAGTTTTAAAACAGAGAAAAAATGTCAACTGAAATAACCAGTGTTTCCTATTTAAACAATGTGCTTACCATTCAGCAGAAATAATGCACAAAATATTTTCCTAAGCCAGGATCTTTTTGGATACTGGTAGCATTGCGTCTGACCTCTTTGAAGAGGTAAAAAGCATACTGATTTTGTCGTTGAATCCCAAGACATCATAACCTGCCACGTCCCCTCTCAAATCAATTCCAGCCCCTCACTAACAGTAATAAAGACTGCAGACTTCAATGCTCCCTACTTTCTTCTTACACTTTTTTGGTTCTCTCTTTATTCTGAAGGTAATTTATAAGCAGACAAAATAAAGCCTGATTCTTCAAGAGTTGGTTTTTTCCATTCTCTCTATTCCCACCCTTTCTATTTATTCCGAGATCAAAAAAAATCAAATTCAAGATTTGGATCACTTGCATTGACCCATCAGTATCAGACTTCTGAATTAGCCATTATCGGTGTATCTCATCAGCATTATTGCCTTCTGTTTAAATATTGCTTTCATTGTTGCCACAGTTAAAAAAGGAGAGAGGGATTGTTGAATTGTTTCAGTCTATTCACTGTGAATGGGTAAGGATATCTACGAAGGCAGGCAGATCAAAAATAACATCTTTCTGGCTGGAATCCTCCCAAAATAAGCAGCAATTCATTGCAAGTTTAACCACACAGTTGTTCCAATCTTCTTTCCCTGGCCTCCTTTCCTTACTCTTCAGAGATGCAAATATTTCCAACCTTAAACATACCTGTTTTTATAGCGAAAACAAGATCACATAATGCACAACAATAAAAAAAAAGAGCAAGTTATCTTTGACAGTGAGACATTAATAGTTCTACTGCTGATTTCATTTAAGAGACTTTCTCTGGCTTTAAGCAGAGAAAGTTTAGGCCCCCAGTCATTTAGCAGATAGAGCTGCTACTGCTCGGTGGTCAGCAAGCCACTGAGGGAGTTTAACACCAGAACACTTTTAATCTCACCACTGACATATTAAGAACACCTAGGAAGTTTCATATTCCTACATATGACACACCTTATTAGCTAGAAAGTTTATACTACGCTGTCATCAAGAGAAATTTTAATAACGTCCTTTCACAAGCAAACCAGAAATTCAAGTAAACTAGGATTCTCTTGTTTGTTTAGTATTTATCCCCACCCAATTAAATAAAAAAAACCCTATAAATAATATTCTGAAGCCTACAAAACCACAAATACAGCATAAAACAAAAGATGTAAAATCATACTGAAACCACACTGAAATACAAGTTTTTGGTCCTAACACAGGCTGTACAATAAGAAATGTTTCATTTAGGAGTGCTGCAGTTCCAAATGTAGAAATTCATACAAATATATCACCAGATCATAAGATTTTAAATGACTTCTGGCCATTTTGCTTGAAAAAAAAAAAGTTTTTCCTGCATGCAAATTTAGATGCATGATTCATTCTAAAAACAAGTGAAATTTTACAGCTAAATGGTAACATGTAACTTCGAATTCAAAAACATAACAGACAAACTGCAGCTCAAGAACTGCACCATTAGTAATTTTTTAATAGAATAAAATAAACCATCAGATTTCACTTGCTGGTGTATATTCCCCACTTTTAAAATTCTTTTAAATAGTCGACAACATATAGTAATCATATCAATCTTCATAAGATTTGAGATGTTTCAAAGAATAACTGAAAGCTAAACACATTTTGAGTCTGGAAGTATTCATAACACACCTCACCGCTCTCTTGGTGAGAGTGGCATCACAGCAGCACGACGCCAATTATGCTTCAAAGAAAAATGTGCGGGACTGACTTCATCTGTACTAGAAGGGCACATGGCACAACTCAGGTCCTACTAATGGATTCTATGAGAAAAACTTCATCTAGGTGAGAGAACTGTCTCAGAATCTCCAGCATAAGTCTTGAAACCAAAGCAGAAAAGGAAAAAAAATCTGCATGAAAACCACTTTAAAAATAGTAATTTTTAAAAGGGAATTATAACCAGAGCATCAAGTAGAAACTGAAGAAAGGTAATTTTTACATCTCTGTTAGAATGACTGGCAATGAAAAGAATGATTATTAAATAAAAACCTCTTCTTATAAACAGTTCATAGTTTTGCCTACAGTCTCAATTTCTGATGTTACCTACTTCCCCCAAAATGTTTCACTGCCCAAGGGTGAGGATGGGAACCAGAAGGAAGATCATCCTAGTTCCAGGCCAAACACGAACACTACAGGCCACAATAAATATCTAAAAATATGATCTGCAGCAGCTATTAACTGCTGAGCTTTTATTCTTTTCCCATACAAATAATTTGCTCTAGTAATCATGAACAAGTGCCTCACAAACACCAGCAAGGTAATCTGCCCAGACATATCTCCAAGTCAGGGACTGGAATCGTTATGAAAAACAAAGGCACATTTCAAAGGTGTTATTCAAAAAGCATTAAGACTAATAACTATTCATATGGGATAGAAGAAAATAATTATGAGAATATTGTACAAGAATCATGTAATGTTTTGGGGCACAGCATGAGTTACAGCAATTATAGTAAAATACATTTGCCCCCTTCTGGGAATGGGATGGAATAACCTGGTCCAAACATGCTAATACAGAGAGCAAAATCTGCTGATAACTTCAGTTCAAGTGATCAAAAAAAAGAAAAAAAGGACTCAAACATTTAGCTCAAAGCCACCCATCCAGATACATAACTAACATAAGATGACAAAGACAGAAGTGAATGTTGCCAGTCACACAATTTTATGAGGTTTTCTTTGTATGGCAAGCAGAGCTTCACGAGCTCCGTGTCTATCAGTGTGCAACTACATGAGATTATTCACGTTTACTCACGATCATTCTTTGTTCTTGAAATAACTAACTAGTTCACGAGTTCGTAAGGCATCTCTAGAAAAATACGGAAACACTGTTGATGACACCCCCAGTGGACGTTCTCTGAAAGCCGGTATCAGAGTTCTGACTGATACAAGGTAAAGCTAAAACAGCAGAACAACTCAGTCACCAGGGCCGTTCTTTGTGTTAGAGCAGAAAGTTAGGAATTATCTGATCATTGGAGGGGTTGATAACCGACCGGAGCAACACTTGGCACTCTTTCATACATCTAGGGAATGGAATTTTGAAGTGCAAGAGGAAAATAAAAATTAGGTAAGCAGTGTATCAAGAATAGATTAAGTTTATCACATTTGTATGCATGGTTTCTGGTAGGGACATTTTGTTTTCTGTTTAATGCTAAAGCTGAGCCAAAAAATTCATATAAAAACACGAAGAAGGAAGTTTGTAACATTTATAGAATGGCAGTTTAAGGCTACAGTAATTAAACCTATGAAATTCAATTCCAGCTAAACAACACCTATTTGATACTGAATTTTAAACAGAACTTGGAACAAAAGAAGAATACTCTACACTAAAAAAAGATATAAAAATAAAGCTTCAGCCCTCCAGAGATACAAAAATAATCACATTTTTAAAAAAGCAACTTCGGAGAAAAATATCAATAAATTTTACTATGTCACTCCTGGTGCTCTTAATTAATCTGACTTGTGCTCAGGTAAACTGAAAAGGGTGCTACCGACAGGTGACTGGGGTCAGTTTATCTAATACTCAGGATGCGAGTTTAACGAGTTAACGACAGCAGGTGATGAAACAATATCACTACAATTAAGATTTATTACTTCTAGATGCATACACAAACAGCAGCTCTCACCTTCCTTTTCTGGGGTCCATCAATGAATCTTCTCCCCTAGATTTGGATTTTTAATACCATCCAAGCACCAAGAAAAGGAGCATTTACATTAGCTGGTTTGTTGTGGGTTTTTTTTTTTCCATTTCTACTTTGTTCACAGCTGATTTCAGCTGACCTGACTAATAATAGCAACTTCCAGGAAGTAGCTAGATTTGAAACATTATTTTCCTTGGGTCAAGGCAGCAACTGGATATCATGTCTCCCCTCCACATACCAGATGAGGGAAAGGATGGATAGGGAGAATGGGGGAAAAAATAAAAATCAAAGTTCAAATATTGACTGGCTTTCATCCCAGTTCAGTCACCTATATTAAAGGAGTCCTTCAGTAGCTTCCTATAGATGCCAGAAATTGCAATTTTCTTTCAAAACAAAAAAATCTGATCTGACTTTATTCAAGGAAACCCACCTCCACCCCATCACATGCAAAAAAAGAAATGTGATCGTACCTTCCTTCAACTACAGACAAGATAAAATGATCCACATTTGCAGAAGAAAAATGAGGACAGTTACGTAGACTGATATGGCACACAAACTTACTGACATGGAAGAAAGCCTGTTTGCTACCGAGTGGGGAATACTGAATAACATCTTCTGTTGAGAAAGCAAAGGACTTCTCTCCTTAGGTCTTCTCAGAGATGTTTCTGACTGCAGACATTACAAAATCTTTCTCTGCGGGAAGAATTTTCTAGTATACTACTTTTCTTCAACACATTTTACAGCTAAATGAAAGAATGACGGACTACAAACACTCTTGTTATTCCATCTAAAGCCAAAGGATTTACAAACAGCTAGACAGTAACATGACATCTTTTTACACTGCTAAAGCTGCATTATAGGCACGTAATAATGAAAAATTAATGAAAAAAAATTAAAACAAGAGACACCTTTCTACTTTAAAATAAGGGATTGCATATATTCGGAAAAACATTCCAGAAAACTCCACTGGCATAGGAAGGGGAAGGATGGTGATCTGCGTACCTAGATAGGAAAGTGGATGTCCATAAATCATTGCATCAAGATAAAGGCCACACCTTTAAAATTATTTTTAAGACACTGCTTTAGAGACCGATTTTGAAACAACTTTTACTCACTGCCTAAACAGGTTTTATAGTGACAATTTCCTTAATAATTTCCATTCAAAAGACCATACTTTTGCCAAGTATAAAATTCATCATACTTCTACATTTAAAAGTTTCAATACTCTGCAACTGTCTTATCTATAGAGCAGTGAGCAAAACAAGAGATTATCACGTCCATCCCAGATGAATTTAACAGTTACGAACAGAAATTTTAATGTCTCAATAACATTAGAATTAATAGCCAAAACCGCCTGTTTTCACATTCAGTAACAGGAATATTTTTTAGAGAGAGCAAGAACGATCAAAAGATTTTCTTTTTAATAACCAGTATGCAAGAAGTTATTACTTCACTAAACAACTCAGCAATGTCACTAGATGACTGACAAATACACTAATAAATTTGTCATTTATAAACTCTAACTAAAATGCAACTAAAAGCGAGTACTAGTACTAATCAGTGGACAATCGGTTGACTTCCTCCTGCCACCATTGAGTTTCACAGCTCCTAAGCAAAGGTGCAGATGTGATAATCAATTTCTTACTGAGGTGACTCCATTTACAGGATCCGTACATTTGACTGTTGATTATGGGCAAGCTTTGGCAGGTTCCTGTGGCAAGCAAGCTTGGAGTTAGTTCAGTCCCGCCTTCAGAAAGGAGACTCATGAAGGACAAAAAGATTTAAATAAAAATGGGAGAGGGGGAGGAAAAGAAGCGCAAGAATATTAAAGCTATAAAGGCATTCAATAAAAAATGGCAGTCTCTAATAAAAGAGTAAAATTACTATTTTTAAGCTTTGCCACCCCCTACGTACTGTCGATTCTGCTGCTCACGAGTCAGTTCTACGAAAGTTAAATATATTAAAAGCTCAGTATATTCCCTAAGCCGTTTTTGACCCCACATTGCAGACTGCTACTCAGAGCAACAGACACTACAGTTTAGAGTAGAAGTTGGTTGTTGGAGGGCACAAAAGTGAGGAGAGCTCGCTTCGATAGCTTAGATGCTGAGGTAATGCTGAATGAAAGCAGTGGACGCAAACAAATGAATCGTAGCTTGGGGCTGGAGTAATATCAGGTGCATCTCTACACCCCGAGGGCTCAACTCCTACACTTCTTAAGTCCCTCCCCCTGAAACAACCTCCTGCAGTTTCACTTAGTGATCCAGCAGAGAACAGGTACTTCTCTCTCAGCAGTGACAGCTCCAGCTCACCAACGGCCATCACCTCCAAGGTTTCAGACATCTGTGTAGCTGGTAAGTACATTGCTTTAGAGCATTTTTTTTTTCAAATAAAGCACGTTCGTATTAACATCTAAAAAGTAAATCAGAGGTGCTCGTTTTTCAGCTCTCTCAAAAGCCTAGGTTGCTCCTAGCAGGTGCATTTACTGCACCAGTTTAAGCTTTCAGCAGAAAGTTTCAGCAGGAGAGGGAAATATTTCAGTTTAAGAGAAAAACTACCTCTTGCAAGTTTTTGCAGTAATTTCTCTTGTTGGTGAAAAGTGTTTTAAGCACCTTTTTCATAGAGGAAGTTAATGTATGATATCGAAGCATGACAAAAAGCTGTATTGCTTAAAATTGCTATGCTTAGTCTGCCAACTAACTATTCTTCATACAGTAGTGTCGGGTTAATCTGAAAAGCTTGTATGAAAATAAGGTACTCCGGTTTTGAGTTGTTATTTTTTCCAGCTTCTGGGAATTTCGCAGAGCAAATTGGATTGAGTTATTCTCTCTCTAGTCAATTAAAGTAGTATTAAGACATTGAATTATTAACTTAATATTTACAAAGATTTTCACTTCTTATCCACCCTGCCTAACCAGCTTATTTAATCTGTTCCTGTACTTCCTCTGACACGCACACACAGACACACGCGCTCACACACAGGCACAGTCCTCTTCGCTCCGTACCTTCCCCACACGCTTCCTTCCCAATCCTCACCAACCCACTCCTCTCACCCATGTTTCCTCCTAATTAACAAACAGTTGCATTAAAATTTATCTTTCAGTTTAAAGGAACTGGAAGTTTAGAAGGGAGTGGTAGTTAATCACTGGAAAATCTCAGCTAGAATAAAACTCACAAATCTTGTTCTTGCAACACTCTAGGTAGGTGACAATGGCATGTCCTTGAATTATGCAATAATGCCACATCACAATATTTTAATTATAGCATGTCCTTCAAAATGTTCCACCCCAGTGAGTACTCCTGGTCAGAGAGATCAACATCACCAAAAGGATACTGCAATAATAATGGAGTATGCATGACAAACTGTTACGTAGTTTGCTAAAGCAGTGTCCTAAAAAGAAATATAATTACCATTCCTGCTTGTAATAAAAGACATTTTGAAATTTCCTCTTTGATCAACTAGGCATCTTAAACAATTCAGACTACTTAAAAACCTAAAAAACAACATGTACATATATATATGTACATATATATGCGTGGGTATGTGTGTGTATGAATACATATGTGTATATACGTGTGCATATACTTATACCCACGTACATTTTTGTTTATATATTTATACACACACACATGCATACAATGTTAAATGATATTCTTGTTTTCTGAACTTGCTAATACGTTAAAGGCATGGAGGTAGCAACAACGTACTTTTAAAAATAGAAGAAAACTGGCAGCTACCAGTCTCAGGCTGGAAAGGGCTAGAAAGCCATGAGGAGGTACACAATTGACAAGAAACAAACAAGCAGGGCAACCTCAAGTTTAATCAATATTATCTGAATAACCTGTTTTCAATAAAAATATAAATAAATAATGCAACTACATTTCAAAACTAGGACGAAAAATTATAATAATATAGAACTATCTGCATTTCTAAAATCAGGTATACAGGAAATAAATTCTCAATCAAAAAAAAGTTACATCAAAATTATCGTCCTGCCACTGAAGAATTTTTTCACATTTTTAAAGGATATCACAAGTTACGGCATTCAAATTTAAGGACAAAGCAACTACTTATTTTGATTTTTCTTTCGAATACTAAGTATTAATTTTGGTAGCACAAAACACACATTGTACAATTGTAAGTAACTAACATTATTTATATAGAGACAGTTTTAATTGGTCGCACCTATTTTAAACCATTAATGTCTTTTCCAGCTGTATGTGTGGGATCAAATAGTTTTAATTTTTTTTAATTATGAAATATGTACCTCTGCCAGATACTCCGGTGTTTTACTTGGAGATTGGAGGAGAAATTATCCTTCTTGTCTGGGTTTAGGAATATTTTAATACCGGAATTTTTAAACCATGAGAAAAAAAGGGATTAACTAGTAAAAGAGAGAAACCGAACGTTCATCTGGCTGCCACTAGCCTAAGTTTACAAACGGGTAAACACCCTTTACAATAAGCTACTCGTTCTACACCTCTCAAGTCAGAGCAGCAGGTTGTGGGAGCGCTACTGTCTGCAGGCTGAGCATGCCATCAAATCAAACTTAAAATAAAAAACAGCTGTTGTAATTCTCTCCTGCTGTACACATGGCAGAGACACTCCAGTGCTCTAAATTTCTAACATTAAAACTGCAACAATGCATTTTATCTTATTAAGAAATGATAGTTAATACTCTGTTGAACAGGAATAACTTGAATCAAAGTTAAATACCAAGTACAAAGTCGGGCTGGGGGGGAACAGGACACACAGGAATTTTCATTATTAAGCAGAGGAAAGCTAGCAGAACAAGAAAATCTAATTAACATCTCTTTATTTTAAGTGCTGCACCTGAATGCAAATTCAGACTGCTATCATAAATGGTTCAACTAAGAATGCAATGGAGTTTTGACAACAATATCTTTTTCTTCAAGAATAATTAGTCCAAATATTTCCAAGAAGATATAAAGAACAACAGGTACAAACTGACTTGACCGAGTCCATTACAAACTGTCCACGTTAGTTATACATCACTAGTCAAAAATAAATGCAACCAGCTCACTTAAGACAGGAAAAAAAAAAAAAAAAAAAAAAAAAACAAACCCCCCCAAAAAA
>VYZM01008021.1:893945-911729 GCA_013398915.1 Dromas ardeola
AAAAAAAAAAAGACCAGTTCCCTATCTGGACGTCTCCTCCTACGCCTCAGTTTTTGCTTTTTTTTTTTTTTCCAAATGTAAAAGCATTATTCTTAATCTTTCAAAGGAATTCTGGCTATCATTATTTAAAATATTTTTAAATACGATATGATTTTTCTTTAATTTATTGAACTACCATTTTAACTAGACTTCAATGACAAGACTTTAACATGCTGCTGTATAATTCAATATTTTTTTTCATTGTTACAGTTTCAGTATCCAACTCAAACAACCGAAAAAGCTTTGCTAAAACCTGAAAAATAAAAAGCTACTGCTCTACACATTCCCTTTTCTTGAGGCTATTGCACATTTAATCATTTATTAATTTTAAGAAAAAGCTTGATTGTTTTTTCTACTTACAGAGCAGCTTTGCATTTTTCAGGGTGCCTTCAAAATTACTATTTTAACAAAATGAATACTTCTATGACATCAGAAACAACATTTAATACAATTTGCTAGAATTACTATACCTGATGAAACAAGCAGCAATTCTGTAGCTTTGCCTTCAGTTTTCATAACGTGTTGCATGTCATTTTCTATTAAATAATCTCTGATTTAAGAAATGCAAAACATCTCTAACTAAAATCTCACAGCATGTAATTACCAGCAATTCTTTTCATAAACTTACTATTTTAATACTACTAATTCGAACTTCTATGTAAAAAGCTTTTTTTTTTAAAAAAAAATAAATATCAAGCTATCTAGTCACTCTTACAATTAGTATTCCTGTAGTTTCGGGTAACACAATAGATACAGTACGTGGTTTTGCAACAGTCATCGTTTTGATAATGATGCTTATAGTTCATGATGAAATCATCAGTTTTTAGATCTCTGCCATAACACATCCTATAAAATCATGAGAACTTGACTCTGAGAGTTTCTCACGCCTTCAGAATCAGTGAACATAATGGAACAAGCTGATACAAGCCCTCCTGACTTATCTAGTGCGCAAATCATTAGGCTGTACAAAGTATCCACAACCTGCGTTTTTCTGAAGAAAGGCAGATAGATCATTCCCCTACAAATCAATTAGTCAGACACTTTTTTTACCTGAATTAATACACTTGGGCATCTGTGTTAACTGTACGCAATGTGTAAGGTGCTACACAGCTGAAGAATGTGAAATGTGTTTATCAAGCAGAAGATTCTATTAGTCAGATATTGCAGTACTCATTTCTCTTAATTGAATTAGGAAGAGGAAGAAAATTGGTGTGGTTTTATCCTTCGAGAGATTGGCCACTTTTGAGGTATCCATTGAGATTAGGGCTGTTAGGAAACGCCGTGGCTGTTGAGAGAGGGGGTTGGTCAGTCCCTGAAAGAGCCAAGTCAGCTCCCCAGGCGCAACCAATCCCCTCCGCCCGCATTGCGCCCCAGCAGGAAATTCCCTCCTCCCTCTCCCCAACCGGCCTGACCAGCTCGTCCCACATCCACCCGCTGCCAGGACCTGCCTCTCCTCGTCCTGCCCACCTCCGCTTCTCTCAACAGCTCCACCTAGATTTCTACTTTCATCTTCTGAATGAATGTTCCTTCAGTTTTCAAAGAAAGCTCCTCCAAGCCGGTAGCAGCGGCCGGTGACTAGCACTGCTGACAATTAGGCCACTTCTGTGACCGCATTTAGGGGCAGAAGGATGTCAAAGCTTAGCACGTGTCTATCTCAAGTCTGGCATCTGGCATTTTTGTTTTGTTTAAAAAAACACCACAACACACCCTATGTAATATGACGGGGAATACAGTTAAAAGAATGTATCACTTTGTATTGAGTTCCAATGTTCCACTACAGCTAATTTTAACCTTTGCGTTACAGTTCCTGCACTCCCAGCTGCAGAAGTGTTGTTTTCCGGCACCCCCTCTTCCCTGAGACACTGCGGGACTTGGCTTCCTCGCCTCGCCTGGGAAGGAGGATTCGAGAAACCTGAAAAACTGGAAACATCAAGAGGCTAAAACTGAGGAAAGCTAACCACAAGAAAGTTTTTATAAAGAATCATTACATTCAATTGTTTACAGCCGAAAAAAAATGAGTCTCCTCAAAGAACGTAAACCAAAGAAGCCTCATTACATCCCCAGACCACCAGGAAAGCCATTTAAGTACAAGTGCTTTCAGTGCCCCTTTACTTGCAATGAGAAATCCCATCTTTTTAACCACATGAAGTACGGCCTCTGCAAAAACTCAATTACTTTAGTGTCAGAGCAGGATCGCATTATCAAGTGTCCAAAGACCAGTTCCTTGGAGCCCAAACAGATCAATCAGCTTGAATCTACAGTCAAACCAACTTCTTCTAAATCTGTCACAAATGGACTGTCAAATCTCGATTCAAAGCCTCAATATCCTTTTGCAAAAGAAGATGCCAAGGAAAACGTTGAATTACAAAACCAGGCAACAAACACGGCAATTCAAGGACAAAAACCTGCGATTCAGAAGGAATTAACCCCTGCCAGTACGACATCAGAAAGCGCTATCAGCATGCAGCCCCTTTTGGACAGCATCGTAAGGCCCTCCGCTTTCGTTCCTGTCGGAGAACACAGAGATAGTAAAGGCCCAGAAACTAGTGAAGTATCTGAAATTATATCGCTCTCTAACAAAAGTTCACCTTTTCACTCTAAGTCTGCGTTTCATGCACCAAGTCACCCATGGAAAGCAGGTTCTCCTTTCCTCCCAGAGTTTCCGCATAAAGTTGCTCCCACAAAAGGCTTTGGTTCTATTTCACCTTACATGCAACCGATGATTCCTGAGTACTCACCCCATTTTTATGAGCACAGGCTGGCGATCTACACACCTTACCTGCTTCCAGGTAATTCAGAGTGTGAAAGCTCTGCTCTGTCAGTCTATGGTGCACAAGATCAAAGACACTTTCTTCCCCACCCTGGGCCACTTCCAAAACCCATCAATCCGTCAACGTATGAACACTATCGATTGTTCCAACAATATCATTCCACCCCTCCAATACCATATGGATTTTGTAGGCCAACAGATCCTCCATTTTACAGATTTTCACACGTGGCTGGTATTAACAGAGATCAAAATTCTCACCTAATGGAAGAAACTACCTTGCTGTATCCAGCTTCTTTAAGCCCATCCCAACAATACCCTCTAAGTTCACATAAAAAACAAGCAGATTATGAAAAAGAAATGACGTTATTGCATGCCAAAAGTCATTCTAAAGACGACCAAAACGAAAGAGAGAATGCTAAAATGAGCCCTCTCGCAGGAAGCGCGGCAACAGGCTCCCCTGGCAGACCCAGCCCAACCAACTTCACTCAGACAAGCAATGCGTGCGAAGGCTTATTTGACCTCTCTAACAAGTCCTCTTCCACGCTGCTTGGCAAGTATGACCAACCAGAAGAAAATGTCACAGCTTTCAGACCTGTGAGAAAAAGCACTGATCAACCAACTCTACTTCAAAGCGTCCAGACACAGCAAGATAGAGGAGATTCACCTACCAGGTAAAATAATAACATCACTTTGCAAATTCTTCTCAGATTTACTTGGGACACACAAAGATAGATGGATACTTTTCATGTGACGCCCCTAAAATATATTTAAATTTACAGCATTGAGATAATTGGTTCTATATTAACTGTGCAAAACAGAGTACAACCCGCAGTTGCTATAGCGAGTAGACCACTCATTCTCCTTGAACGTATCAGGTATTTCCAATACCATTACTATGCATGTGTCTGTATATTTCAGGAAATTACCTGTATTACAGCGATGAGTACGGTGAAAGGGACTTGGGGGAGTTTAAGGAGAAACAACAAAGTTGTCAGATTTCTAGCCAGATTTTTTCTCTTCTTCCTGTCCACTTCCTCAGCCCCAATTTAAAAGAGCAACTGAAAGTGAATTCTCTTTTCTCCTCATTTCTTTCAGCATTAACGTCACTGACGAAGATTCACATACACAGAACGAATGCCAAAACAATGAAGGCTCACTGTCCAACACGGAAGACGACACAGGGATCGTTCCCCTTAACCTTTCAAAAAAGGCTGACACAAACACAGGACCTATTCACGAGCATGCATACAAAACCACATCCAAAACAGAAAGTCAGAACTTCCTAGACTTGCAAGACATGCCTCTGAACCTCTCGGTAAAAGATTCCTGTAACACAACGAGCCTGAAACAATCATTCCATAGTCCTTCTCACGATAATGGTGCTGCTACTTCTCCAAACACCGAAAACGAAACCTCTGGAGCAGATGCGTGTAACCCCAAGAACCCTATTAACAGTGCCTGTGAGAAATCTTCTTTCACAGCTCACCGTAATGAAGCTCAAGACTTAAGAATAATTGACAGCTGTGATGAACAGAAACAAACAGCAGCCGTAGCTCTCTGCCAGCTAGCTGCATACAGCCCGAGCAAAGTGAGAATGGACAACGAAGGGCAGAGTCCTCAGGACAGTAATAGTTCGTGTACAGATGCCACTCTTAATTCTTCTGATACTCAGGATACTCAGTGCAATCAAAAAGTAAAAGGACAAAAAAGGACAAATCAAAAAGAATCTGCAAAATCACAGCAAGGCACTAAAAGAGTAAGGCCAAATGACTGTAGCAGAGTCTTCACTTTAAGGAAGCGAACAAGAGTATCTTAATACTTCACTTTCCAGTGAGTTTCTGGTCACAGAAGCTAGTTACCAGCACCATCCAAAAATTTCTACAAACCATCTCTTACTGGGTTTGGTCCATGACAAGATACATTCAATCTCTCCCATGTAAATAGTGTGCATAATTTTATATTAATATTTTTAAGTAACTGAACTTTCCCTTGTATAAGCTCAGATTTTGATGAGTGAATTTTTGCATTCATTACTAAAGCCAAAGTACATTAGATGAATCTTTAAGGTTTTTTTGCGTTTGTATTAATGTAAAATAACTTTTACAACTTCTTTTCTTAAAAGATGTTTAAGGTCTAGAAACAGTATTGTTCAATACCATACTGGCATAGTCTTTTTCAGGCTTAATTTCATTTAATAGGGTTTTTTTTGTCTTTTTTCTTTGAAAAACTTTTTATTTCACTGTGCAGTAGTTTAATTAAGCTTAAGATTAAACCTGGCTATTTAGAATTTACTGTAAAAAACTGTTTTGTGTATGAATGCACTTCACCATTACGCCATAATACAAAAAACCAGACCAAATTTTGTTACTCAGAAGCAGACACCAGTTTAAACAAACTGATCCAAACCTTGTATAAACAAGCTTTTCTTACGTTTACCAAAAACAAGATTCAAGTTAAACCAAAGAAAGCCTGCACCAATTTAGCAAATGCAATTTATGTTCACCTTTAATTGAACCACTATGAAAACAATACTGAAAATTGGAAAATCTAAACAATTTAGGTGCCTAATCCTCTGCGGTTAGACAGACACTGGGCAATCTTCAAACTCCAAGCCTAAAAGGTTATTTATATAATTTATTTCACCTGAGACAAACTCTCCTGGTGAAGGTCTTCTTCCAGTATGTATGTATCACTAATTATCAGTTTCAGTGTGCTTCTACATACATCCTAAAATTATTTTCTGCTTCTATAACTTTGTATATAAACTTGCAATTTTTCAAATAAATCTGAGACCTGTATTTAAAATATATGGAAAGTCATTAATGAACATAAATACATTCACTACACTATCTGTAACACATATTTTGAAGAAAAACTAGCAAAGAAATTGCTAGCTAAATTTTCAATTTACAAGTAGAATTTGGCATGGAATACCAATCAACTCTAAAAAAGGAGCTTCCTTCAGTGAAGGAAGTTCATTATGCAGATTAATTCATCCCTACTTTAGCTCCCTATGACAAAGCTCAGAATTCCCTCTGCCTTAAAGCTGCTGAACAGCTTATCCAAACTTTTACAAAAGTTTAACTAAAATAAAGCTGTTCCATTGTATAAACATCTCGCGTAAATTTGCATGATATGCACTATCAGTCTAAGTAAAATAAACCCAGACTAAGTATTATTCGCTCAAAACTATGAGTAACCATTTCTCATTGATTCATTATTCAGGTAAGAGACACCCTCATCTGCCTCAACATTACCAGTAGGTAGAAACTTATGTAAGGAAGCAGAGCTGCATTCAATGCAATGTAGAGTTCCCAGAAATTTTTTTCTACTGTTTTAAGGTATGGTGTTTTGAGCTAAGATCTTAGCCAAAGCATTCTAAGAAGTCTACCATTAAACAGTAAATTACAGGGGTTAAGTTTCTGAGCTAAGAAACAAAAAAGAGTGACAACATTGATCTTTAATTTACTCTTTCATAGAGAAAAGCTTTTCCTAGATTATCAAAAGACACGAATATCAATCTCAGTTTGAACAAAGGGAATATGGTAACAGAAAAACTCCAATTAACTCACGTTACAACAGCAAGGCACTAAGAAAGTATGATGTTTCGAGTTGTACATCAGTACGTGATGATGCAAGGAGAAAGAGCTTCTTTCTAGACCAAGTTTAAACCTTCAAGCTTAGGGACGTATGCTACCAAATCCGTAATTTCCAAACATGAAATTACAGAGCCTAGTGTCGCTGCTGCTGGTTTTTAAATTACATTAAGGTATTTGCCTCACTAATCTCTGGAAGCAGAAAGTTTCATAGTTTCCCTTATCCATAATTTAAAAAAAAAACTCATGTGTATCTACCTCATTGTTAATTTGAATTTCTTTAACTCAACAAGGAAAAACTTTTGGTGGTTTTCCATACAATTCAAGGATTTATTCTTCCCCATCTTCTTTACAAATATTGTTCGTAAACAGAAGTTCCAGGGGTGAAGTCTACCTCATCTCCATTCCTCAAATTAAATAAAAACTGGGCTGAAGGGAACCATGAAGGTTAACTACTCAAACAGCTTTCCACACCTTGATAAACTTGATTTCTGTCCTTCCTAACAGAAATATTTCTAACTCAATGTCCATAAACAAATTATTCTAGGGCTCCCGTTCCTTTAGAGTAAGAAAATCAGTCCTAATGCTTATCTAACTATTCTCTTGCTGCAAATTATACCCATTACCTGTAGTCATCTTCTGGTCACTGAAAACAGTTGCCTAAAAATAAAGGTTTTCTTTTAATAGGAGAATAAGCTTTCAGCTTTGTCTTCCCTCAACCAAGTAACCTTAGCTCTTTCAGTCTTTCCTTGTCTGTCTCATTTTCTGTTCTTCTCATGATTCCTGCTGCTTTAGGCTAGCTTTCTTTATATACTGTTTTAAGCGTGATGTCCTAAGATGAGTACCCTAAATGGCATAATTTTACTATCAAGGTTTGACTCTGATGACAATATAACATGATTTGTCACTACCAGTTATAGTCTTCACTAGCTGCATCCCATTTTATGTCCAAGTGTTTCCAAATTCTATACCTACAAATTCAGACTATCCTCTATTACTCATCCTTCACAATATCATACATTTCTGCCTTCTGTATAACTCATTCTTGAGTATCAGGTAACCAAAGGAGTTGCAGTTTAGTCAATACAGTTCCTGATTAGGTTTCTTACCCATCCTCTTATATAACGACTGTTGGAATTTTTAGCCCTGTTTTATTAAGAAACTTTCAATTCCTATAAAATCTTTTTTCCTTAGACCTTTATGCCTGTCTCTTTCTCAGAAAGACCTCGCTGCCGTGATTGTGTTCCCTCCTTCCCCTCCTCCCCATCTTAGCTTTATATTCTTCCACCCCAGTAAAAGAAGGCTACATCTTATCCATTCTGACAAATTTAAAATTTGCATATAAACCTATGTGTATTAAAATCACCTTTACATGCAGCAATATATTTTCACTGCACCTCTGCAGAAAAAGAAGGGTGTGAAAGATACAACTACTATCCCCGGTCTACATATACAAAAAACCTCAACCTAAAAAGTGAACAGAAATGCTTTCACAGCACAGGTCCAATCACTGGCAGAGCCAGAATTCACTCATGTCTTTTGCAGTCCTATACAGTATCAAACTTGCGTGAAACTTCCAGTTTAGATTAAAAAAATTCTATTACATGACGCTATCCCGATTCCTTGATAGAGGTGTACAGTTTCAGTTTTGTTAGAACTAAAATAGAGGCTTACCTTTGGATGATTTCCCATTCTTAAAGTTGGGGTTTTTTTAACTGTTTCATTTTTATCATACAAGGGCAAAAGTAATTAGAAAAGGGAAACCAACTGAAGGCTAGCTGCACAAAAATTCTCACATGCAAAACAGATACTGTATTGGACGTGAACTCTTTTCATGAAGACAGAATAATAAACTGTATTAAATACCATACTTCTAGAACAAGTCAACAGATCTTCAGAATAGAAAAGATTTGGCAACTCAACTTGCTAGTATGAAACACCAGTTTTGAAACATTTTTGAAAATTAGTGTTCAACTTCTCTGATCAACACAGGAGTACCAGATGAGAACAAAAGAACCATCTATCCCGAGACATTGCTGTGAAAGTGCCCAATAGTGGATGCGTACTACTACATTAGGCTTTTGTCATTTCAACTCAATAAAAGATCAACCAAAATCACAAAACAGAGAACTACTACTTTTACATTAGTATCTCTGTACTTCAATGGGTGTTGATACATACAGAACACACAAGGAAACAATTCCTCTGCCCTGTTATTTTTCTTTCCATCCTGATATTTCAAAAACCCTTTAAAAACTTAAAACAATTCATTGTATAAAATATGGAAAATTGGCCTCTGAAATTTAATCAGAAACAAACAGCACAAGCTACTAGCTTTAAAGTGCAAGTTAGTCATCAATTATTTAATATATTCTATTTAAATAACGACACTGACACAATATAGAGACATACAGAATTAATTTTATACAACTGTACAAAGAAACATGGGAGGGAGGGAGGAAGAAAGAAGAAAACCCCAAGAAACTAATTTAATTTTGGAAAGAAAAATTTATTAGGTATAAAAAAGGCACACCCAAGACAATGCTTTTGACAGAAGTACCTTAAATATCCCCATAGGCGTATTTTTCCTCTAGAATTCAATACAACAGCCATTATTCAGCACACTCGCATCAGCAAATTCCAGTCTATTGCCACACACTCAATCTCTAATACTATAAACTGTGAATTCACGAACTTACAAACATTCAGCAGCTACAACTCACCATCTGAAATTCGGGAAGGGAGTAACAATCCTCTTCTGCCTAATTCAGCCAGAGCCAGGCATCCACCATGCCATGCATTGTCTGTTTCCTGGAAACTAATTTTAGAACAAAGACAAGTTTTGTTAAGACTAGCCTTCCCTTTTCGGCTTTCATTTTTCATGGTGAATTCCTAACATTTTAAAAGACACATAATCCAAACCAGCATGTGTTTATTGTGTTATTAATCCTGTTAGACTTCTAAAATATAAGAATGACAAGTTGAACATGTTTTCTTTCCCATTTTGTGCAACATAAATACTGCTATAAACACGGTCAAGTAAGCAAAAAACTCATTTATCAATATAAATGTAAACTCAATACAGAAGAGTACAATACCTGAAACTCATCCAGAAAAAGAAAACAACTTTCTAGTATACTGGCAGATTTACAGAACATACCAAATTAACTAATGAATTTAGTGCCAAATACAGTCCTTAACTAGCATAGGAGGTTCAAGCGATAGTTTCCAATAAACACATTATATGAGTTTATGCACTGAACAAACAGTGGTGTTTATTCACCTTTAAAAAACATAAAAGAAAACAGAGCAACTTGTAGTGAACTCAGCAAAAATGATCAAAAACGGTATGCAAATTTTGGCGGACTGGTAGATAAAGGAGTGAAAAGGGGAAAGGTTGCATGCAGCATGACGAAACATGCAAAAAGTTCATTTTATATTAAACTAGGAATAGGAATCTAAGAACAAAGTGTTGAACAGACAGACTAGGTCACATCAAAGCTTCACATTTCCTAGTATCCTGTCTCTGACATGGACCAATAGCAGATGTTTGGCCAAAGAAACAGCATAAAGAATCACTCCCATATTAGCCTCCTCCTAGCTTTGGCAATCAGCAGGACGGAGACTTCCCGAGCCAGAGGTTGCAGCCAGAAAGTCACATTTAACAAGTTTAATTATAATTGTGTGAAAATGTACCTCCCGATGCTTCCCAGTTCTCGCATTATGAGAAAGAGTGAATTGTAAACAATTACTTGCTTTCCCTCTTTTGTTTGTATTTATGATTTTATATATCTCCATTATATCCCTCCACTTATTCTTTCTAGTTGGAAGAATCCTCATCAGTTAAACTACATTGCAGTGGTTCAGTTTTGTTATCTCTTCCTTTCCTAATAATATCTAATGTTCCATTTGCCTTCTTTTTTCTGACAGCTGCTGAGCTCTCCACTAACATTTTGACAGAACTGTCAGTCACTTCAAGATCTCTTTCCTGAGTAGTAACAACTGTTTTATAGCTAGCTGCATTTTTCCCTAGGTGCATTGGTTTGCATTCATTAGACATTATATTCCATATTTCATTTACTGTCTAGTTACTTAACTTAGGCTTATATAGCATTTTCTTTTCTGTCACCTTTAGTTTTCACTACATTAGTTAATTTTAAATCATCAATTCATTTCCTCACTCCATGGTTCACCTTTTTTCTAGGATCCTGTATAAGTAACAGGGCTCATACAGAACCCTGCGGGACAGTGCTGGTAATCTCACTACACTGTGAAAAATTATCACTTATTTCTTCCCTGTCTCTTGTCTTTTAATCTATCTACATATACGACATCCTTTCTTCTTATCCCAAGAGATATAACTTAAAAGTGCCTCTGATGAGCAAATTAATTATTTTTATTTTGATCACTAAATATTTAGTGCAAAGAATACAGAAGAGATTCCCTTTGTCCTTGTCTACATTTGTTCCCAGGTGTTTCTGAAGAATGCAGGTCACTCAATTACTAGTTGGATTACTCATCCCTATGACTTGAAAAACAAGGAAAGAAAACACAGTGAGTACAAGTCTTTGAAGCTCCAGGGATAATTGAGATCAGCAGCACCTCTTAAATTAATCACAGTAACGCAGTGGAAGTATCGGCTAAGTAGATACTTTCCTTGCAAGTTTTTAAGACTATCTTCTTTTTTCACGTGTTATCCTTTGAGCTGGTATTTTTAATTTGTACTCACAACCAATATGAGAAGATTTTCTCCGGCAGATTGTGGACAAGTTTTCAGAAAAGAAAAATATTTTTTGTTCAGGCATATACTCTTAGCATCCACAACATCCTGCAGCAGGAAGTTTTTACAGTTTAACTATGTGCTGTGTAACCACCACCTTTTCTTTATTTCAAACCTGCCGCCTGCTACTTTAGTTTGCTTTTAATAATATAAAATCTAGAGGGAAATCATTTCCGTGCCATTCATGATTTCATAAGCCTCTATTATATCCATTTATTCCTCACTCTTCCTAGATGTTTTAGCCTTCCCTCACATGGAGATTGCATGGTGATCCTCAGAACCCTTCTGAATATCATTTCCAGTTCTACTACGTTTCTGAAGATGCACACAACACTCAAGACATGAGCATACCAGAAATTTTTAAAGCAGCAAGTTAATGAGCATCTTCTATTTTCATTGTCCCGAAGTTCAACTTCAGTTCTTCCACATTACTTTAGAATGGGGTCACGATGAAGGATTGGGAATAATTTCTTTATTGAACACCCTTAGCACATCCATGCCTTAGAAGATTTTGAAATATGGGAGAAGGGTAACAAGATTTACAGATTCTTAGACCTATCTTTCTAACTGTTGTCCTCCTGCTTCATAAGCAGACATGTTTCAGATGCATGCAAAATGCAAAATAAGATTTTTACCTAAAACAATCCAACAGAGACCCGATCACGTCATCTGCTAATTCTTTTGGAAGTCTTCCAGTTATTCTACCAATTCTACAGAAGTTGAAAGAGAAAAAAAACCAAGCATACAGTGATTCATTAGTACTGCACTTGATGAGTAAGTCCAACAAAAAAATTTAGTTACTGGAAATTTACAGTAAAATGACTGACTTCAAGATGACAACGCGCTACCCTAACACCATTACCCTAAAACAACTATCTCAAACTTGAAGCAAAAGCTACACGGTAGCGAACTTAACACAGAAATACATTTTTTAAAGTGGAAGAGAAAAACGTATTTTGAAGAAATGCCACTTTACACCCTTCAAGTCAAGTCTTATCCAGAATGTCTATTTTCAAACATATCCAAAGTTTTCCTGAAGACTATCCCAATTTCACATGCATCCAGAAAAAGACACAAATGTGGCTTTATACCATGAGCTGGGCTAAACCATTTGAAGTAACTGCGAATATTGACAATGCACACAAATTATCAATCATGGATTACATCAGACTGCATTTCTATGTTCTTTACTTTAGTTTATTAGTTTAGAGTAACCATAAGAAACCTACCCTTTTGCTGCAGACCACCTGACAATAGTGTCTTTGTCTTTCAGTCCAACCAACAATTGCTCTGCAGATAATTTTATTTAAACAAAACAGATTATTTTAATTTAACAACAGAAAGTTTTCTTTAAAATGTTCAAAATTTATCTTCCTTCTAACATAACTGTCCCCTAGTTTAAGTAAAAATATTTGTATCCAGATTTCTTCTATTTGCTATACAAGTAAAACTCGAAATCAAAGAAACAAGAAAGATGTCAAAATCATTTCCTAAGAGAAAATTTGGTTTGAAATTTTAAATACTGTGGAACATTCTAGTATGGAGGTCACAGTGCTTTTTTCAGTGGTTTATTAGATTATTCAGTTATAAAAGTCTTCTGATGCAATTTTTGCCTATTTCTTTACAGCATATCCACCAGCAAGCTAGCAGAGGAGCTGCTGGATGACTACACACTAATAAAAAAAAATGCTGTTCCTTTGTTCCTTTCAACCATAACTCTTTAGCTTTCATGTAACACAATTTTTTGTTTTGTTTTTCATTATGAATTATAATTCGTCCTTCCATCTGCGAAAGGTTCAAGATATCCCTTTCATATTACCGGATGAACTTGGTAAAATGTATTTCAGTAACTCCATCCCCTAATCCCACAACAAATGCTACAGTACTGAGTTTCTGCTTGAGATGCTAAAACGCAAATCATTTGACAAAAATATAGTATATTTTAATCAGTTACATAGATTGAAATTTTATAGTCTTTCCAATTGTTCACATTAGCACAGATGCCCCAATGACTTCTTTAGCACTAAGCAGGTTGTTTCCCAATATATGTTTAATTTGCAGGCCTTACAAGAATTTCTGTCCAGTTTTAACACACCTACAACATTTTCAATCTCTGCTGGAATGTCATATTCCTCTTCATCGTCAGCTTCATTAGCAGCAACTGTTATCATCTGATTCTGCACAACTGAACCCGGAGCTTGCAGATTGGCAGCCAGAGATCGACAGCCACGCTGGTATCTGCACAAGAAACAGACAGTTTCTGATTTAAGTTCCAACTGAAACAGGTACATACTGTCATAAAGCTTGCTTGTCAAGTTACTAGTCCTCCCAGTGTACAGCTCTCCAGTTATTTAGCTTTAAAGGAAAGGGAAAAAGTATCCCATTCTCCTTCCTCCTGACCCAGTTGTCTCTTTTCCAAAGTGAGAAGAGCTGGACTATTTAAATGGTTCCTTTTCATTATCTCTCCCTTTCCTGTTTCAGTATAACCTGCTTTCCACTGCTGACAATAAAGAGAGGCAAAATTCCCATGCTCTAAACACCCCTCCAAAACCTTAAAAAAAATTAATAAAATCAACTTATTAAAAATTGTTTTTTAAATGTTAACGCTAGCTCAGTACCTTCTGCCCAAGCTGTACTCAGATATTTAGCCTGTGGTGTAGATGCATTCTTACAAAAGATATTTTACATGCTAAACCGACTTTTGCCATTGGGCAAAGTACACTCTCCACCTAAAAAGAATTTTCTATGCCTAAGGACGTTCTCAAAAGTTGGTAAAAGAAATACAATAAAAATAGTCACCAAGGGAGCCTGCAATTTTAAAATATCAGTGCGAGAAATCTAGAAAAGAGTTTGCCCTCTGGCAATAAGTAAAACCAGACACCAAAACCTGACTAATATGCAAAACGAAAGTGGGATTGCAAACCACTTTTTCCCTGTGAACTTTCTATCGAATCAGGGTAGAACTATGTAATGGAAAAAGTTATGTTCCCTCTTACAAAATTGTACTAAATCAACTTCAGTAACAAAGGTCACTGTCTTCCCATCTTTACCAAGTCATGCATTATACAGGAACAGGCTTCTGCTTGTGTAAGGTGCAACATGAAAAGTCAAAAGATTTGGATTGTCACAGCACTAATTTACTATACCAAAATTGGAAAAAATTACAGGAAACTAAATACAGCGGAAGAAATCTACTTTTTCCAAATAGTGCAAATGAAGAATGCATTCATTCCCAAATAACACGGGGATTTCTTTCTTTCTCTTTTAGGGAAGGGAAAGTTAGGAGGGCAGAGGGCCAGTAGTCAAATGTATGGATTTATGTATTTTTAAGTTTTCTGAGTGATTCTGGGTTTTTTTTTAAACTGTTTCAGCTTTAAACTAACCTCCATTTTGCTACCTTCGGTTTCACAAATGTCATTCCAAGTCGTTGAACAAGTTTCATTCCTAGCTTCCGAAGAACCATCTGATTACTTTCTGACAGCTTGCAATTATCAAGACACTCAAGTACAGTAGCGGCTGTAAAAGAAAATAAACACACTAGAAAAACTGTTTTTAAAAAAATCTCAGTAAGAAAATCTTCTAAACTTTTGAAAGTTCTTTAGAAGATTTAGATTGTTAAAGGTATTACTGAAATGGAAATGCCTTATTACCTACTTTGTAATAGCTTTGACACTGGTCGAATCCTTCACCTACCAAACAGGAAGGATTGCTTTAAGGATTAGTTTTGACTATGAAAATTATAATGAATCTAGATTCTGCGAGTATTTATGCCTCTAATTCTCACTGGAAGTAAGCCGTTCAAGTATCTTTCAGGGTCTAAGAATTTTCAGTAGTCTAACAGAACCAGGAGTCAGAAAATCTAACTCATTTACTCTGCAGCCAGTTTCTGCATACTAAGAAAGCGTTCCCTTTCCTCATTTATTATTTGCAGGCAGCACCAACTTAACTCCTCTGGCACAGAAATTTTTATGACGATGAATGTCCATAAACATTTAGACATGAGAAATACTGTGTATGTGTAAACAATCAGCAACAAAACCTTTCATTTGGGCACATCAAAGGTAACAAAGTTATTTGTCCAGCAAAGTAAAAAAAAACATAGACAAAAAGAGAAACTTGGATTACTGAGTTGCAGGAATCAAAATTTTCACAAGGAACACATTCCTGTGACAAATGAAACCGTCCTTTTGCACTGTCAGCCTGAAATAATTAATGATTGTTTTGAAGGCTGATCATCAGTTAATAAGAGACCAACAACTTGGGCTCCGAAGGACCTATCATTCTTGCTATAAGCACTACAAATATGCAATCATACTGGCAAAATACTCTGCAACCCCTTAACTCCAGTCTCGTATCAGGGTTTTCAAAATACTAAAAGATCAAAGAAATAACAATTGTTTCAGAGTGAGAAATTGTAGGATGTGACTTAAAATTTTTCTCAGTTTTTGAAAAGGCTTATGACTTATCCTGACATACTAAAATATTAATAAAATAATACACGCAGACAAAAAGGTAAAGCCAATAATGAATATTACTTCAATACCTTCCAGCAACCTGGAGCTTTTTTGCAGTTGTAAAAGCTAGAGAGACTAATTGTTTAGAAGGAAGAGACTGTAGAAACATCAATACTCACAGATAGAAAAAAAAAAAAAGAATACATATAAACATAAGCCTCTTCCAAGTCCTGCCAACTCTCGAATGACTAAAACATCTACAGACCCATGCAAACACCTTCAGGACTAGTGCTTATTTTTAAATCAACTTTTACGTTGCAGAAGATTTCAAAGAGTATCTTCCTTTGACAGAGTATCTTCCTTTGACTTTTGTCTATTTTTTTTCCTATTTGATCCTCTGATCTGTTATAACCTGTAATAATTAAAAATCTTTGTTATTTTTTTGTCTCTCTCATTTTCTTATCCCCAACAGTTTCTGTCTGAATATTTGCTTCTTAGTTGTGAGTATTCTCTCTTCCCTATGGTAAATCTATTCATAGGTATGCTCCCGATTTTTCTCTTATTACCAGACTACTTCATATTCTTTCTATATGCTAAAGGCCAGAACATCTAATTTTACCATCAGGGTTACTGTTGTGAGCCAAATATCTTCTTTTCATAACAATTATGACTATTTTGTTGTATCGTTGCGTCTTTTAAATTACATAATTTTGCGTTATAGCATATTTTATCTAGTCTGTTTATTTTTCTCCTCCTCTTCAAGCTTCCACGGTGCTGTTTGCTATTTCTGAGCGATTACATTCCTCAATATTTTCTGTTTGTTCCTGACCAGCTGCACCGCACATCTGTCATTCCATTCTGTTTGTCTTCACTATCTTATCTCCACCTTTACTCATATCTCAGGCATTTTGTAAGGAAACGTCTGCACCTCAGACTTAGTAACTGGGATAACAAAACTGTTTCCAGCACTAGATCTACAAAGTTTCTTCTTGGAAATTAAAGTAATTCCATTAAGTGAAGTCATAAGTGTAGTAAGTGAGTTTACATTATTGTTTGATTCCTGTGAATGGCACAAACCATATTTCTGGTGCATTGATAAGCTCCACAAAACTGACAAGGTCTTTTGTAGCATTTTGTAATTAGCCATCATCTTTCCCTACCTCTCTTTACTGCCATCAATAAAAAACAAACCAGTATTTTTCAGTCAGTTCTGACCACATTCCAGGATTCACCATAAGATGAATCTAATTCCAACATGCAGCCACACTGTTCAGAAACTTCTGTGCTCTCCTCTCAAGTACCTGTCTATCCCTAATTGCATCCATTATAATCTCTTTTCACTACAATTTTTTTCTCATTTCAAAAATACCACTACATGATTCCAGCTGGGTCCTGTACACAGCAGGTTCTTTAGACTTGGGTCTTCAGAAATCCTGTGCTTAGGTTAAAACTTGAAGATTTTCTGCAAAATTTCCAGCAGTAATATGTATAAAACTAGTTTATGTTCTAATGAATTTTTACAAATATTTTCCACATCTTATAGTTTATATGTTCTGTGTTCAGGTCCTGTATTAGAGCAACAGCCAGTATGATCACCTGCCAAATTCTTTGATGAGCTGTTCCAGCGTAACATTCCCCAGTTGCGTCTGCTCCTGCCTCACTTTCTCATCTCTTCTTTTTTTCCCCTTATTTTGTATGCTTTAGAACTTTCCCTGTTGATTTCACGCTTTACAGCAACCATTTGTTATCAGTTTAATATTTCTTTCCTTTTTGTTACTGGAATGGCTTTAAAAACAAAAATCAGGCTATTACAAACTTACCGTATGGTAAACAATCTTCTCTTTTGCCATGTTTAAATAACTGTGCCTACAATAAAAATATAGAAAACAGACATGAGAATACAGAGACTCTAAAGCACAATATATCAAGCACGTAGTTCTAAAATTCTTAATATTCTTGCAATAATCTGTAATATTTACTAATTTAAATAGCATAAAAGGAAAAGAGTCCCAGGGTGCAGTTTTACTTTTTTGTAAGTCAGTGCAAGTCAAGGATACTGTAGCCTAGTCCTCCCCTCCTAGCCATACAATCACACAGGCAGCCAACTCGGGCAACCAAGTTAGCCAAAAAAACACTCAAGAGAGA
>VYZM01008021.1:911784-930881 GCA_013398915.1 Dromas ardeola
AGAAAAAAAAAAAAAGAAAAAAAAAAAGAGACAGAAAACAAAGCCACTAGTTTTCAGCCAGCTCAGCTCTCTGAACCATCCAGCTCAGTGCCTGGTCACACGAGCTCAATGCAGGTGCAACCACAGCACCTATTATCTCAAACAGCTCGCGTTGCTTTGAACCTCTAAAAAGTGAAGCAGAATTTGTGGAACATGAATAAAGGCAGAAGAACTAGGAGTACTCTGTATCCTGTTTGGGACTTCCTGACACCGAATGTCTCCAAACGGAACAAGCCTTGCTTACGATTTAGACAACCCAGCACAAAGTACACATCAACACTGGTCACAGCTATGAAAAGCAGGACAGGAGGACACATGTGAGTGAGCTTAGCTATTAGTAGCAACCGCTCTCTGACAGACAGGACGCAGTACAGGCTGAGCTGCTGAGTATTTTGGCCTATTTCTCCAACAGCTTTTGAGAACTCCATGTTAAACTAAACAAAACTAGCTACAGAAATCCCTGACTGCAAGCCCGCTACAAGTATACCTCCAACAGGCAAACTTTAATTCCTGTGCCCAGGGATTTAAAGAAGTAAACAGCTTCCAAAAAATTTTATATACAATTAAATATCCAAATAAGATTAAATCCCAGCACTACAGTGAGACTATTAACACCTGACAAAACCATTTTACACGTTTAAAGTTTTCTCCATGCACTTAGTATGCATCAAAGCTACTGTGTTCAGTCACTTATTTTTCCTTGCTTTGTCATTAACCAGAAGAAAAAAATCTTCCTCAATAACTATGCCTAGGAGTTAAACAAGAACAGACTTACCTTAAAAATATGTACTTTCTCACACATACCAAATACACACATGCCTCCCGTACTGCAGGTGTGGTTAAGAGCAACAAAGGCAATAAAAACACCTTTAGGCTATGTACCCATTCTACTTTGTTTTGTTACTAAATTGCATTTTAGGATCCTAAATTAGCACTTCTGATCAGCTCTACTACAAGCTCTACAAGGGAATTTGATAATATATATTGAATTATTTAAGATTTTTAATGTTTTCACGAGTAACTAGGCAATTGCAAGGCATCCTTTAAAACCCACATTTAGAAAGCAGAAATGCTACAGAACTACTTCAGACGACAAGAACAGCTAACTACCAACACAACTGGTATAAATATAACATAGCTTTTGTCAATATACCGTATCAGTATAAAAACAAACAATATTTCCCACTAACATACCACAATACCCTGCATGTATTAAAAAGCCGAAAAGATGACAGCAAATCTGCAAATCTTTGGTATAATTAACAAATCTAGAGTGCCTCTAAAATTTTTCTGCCTCTGCTGAAACACGCAAAAGCTCATTTTTTCATCACTTTGTTCCTGTGTTCTGCTTTAAAAGCCTACCAGATGGTTTCTTCGCAAGGTTAGCAAGTTTGTAGTGGATGCTGGGAGATACTGCAGCATTTCCGCAGCACCTTATCTTCACAATTACTTCTCCTTTCTGTATAAAGCCCAGTTAAGAGCAAATACTGTTTTTAAGGCACACATAGGCTGCCTCCAATTATTAGGATTATATTCAAGCATATTCAAACAAAACACAGCATAGTTCCTGAAGTAGTGATAATGTAAAGAAATAGATTTCTAATATAGCCTTGGGAATGCTACTGGATGTCTACCCTCCCACTTCTCAGAATACCCTCTGGGACCTCCTGCAAAGATGGAATATAATCTTCAAAACATCTACACACATTCAGTCTTAGGTAGTTCCTAAATTCTGGCACCTTCTACAAGTTTCTCTGTGACTTTTCACATCCTCAAGGCCAACTCTGAATTCAGTTCTGACTCCTCAGGAAAAACGTAACTAGAAGGTATCACCTCTAAGCAAGATGTGGGAAGAAATTAACACACACGCAAGCAGGAAATGAGAAAACTCTTAAAATATTGTACAATAATTTTTTTTAATGCTTTTCTAAAAAAAGTAAGAAAACAGCCTCACACGCCTATGAGTCAATTTAGAACACTGAACTTGAGAGATTCCGTTTCACAACAATTTCTATTATTTTCTGAACAAAAAAGTGAAACATAGTTTCCCTACAAGTTTCACTACATACTTAAACAACAAACTATTTTCATATCTAATTTTCAAGACAGAACATCTATTCTCAAACAAAATACTGCAAGAATTTATAATATACTTTCAGATGTTAAAAACATCATAGCAACTGCTGTAAATCAATTGAGATATGGATTAAGGGATTTTATTTTATCAATACGAGTTTTTAGGGGGATGTAAAAATTAACCAAAGAACAACGTAGCTACTGTGTTTAAATTAATAACTAAACTTAAAAAATAGGACCTAATATTTATATGGGTTTTGTTTAATAGAATATGTTACCTACTGACTTTGGAATAAACACAGCTGAAAATGCCAAATGTCTGAAAGAAAAACAAGTTCTGTGTTCACATGCTGATGTACATTGCAGGGCAGATACAACATTCCACCAGATTATTGGTGTTTCAGTAAGTGATACATCAGGTATTTCTCCGTATCAAAGAAAGGTTTAACTGCTATTTTTACAACAAAAAAGATCCAATTTTTATAGAAGTAAATAGATAATAATCAAACTGTTGAGAACTATTCTTTAGATATTCAACACAGCAGGAAATCCAGTGTCTGGGGTTTCTTGTCTGATTGTAGAAATGTCAAGAAAATAAGTTTTCATTATTTATTTATGCATTCACAAGCCCAAATTTCCCAAACTTCTGAGCTTACTAGATATATTTTTCAGGGAAAATAAAAGAGCACTTTAACCAATGTTGGCCTTTGGGGTGGGGTGGGCAGGGAGGGAAGGGGATGTATTTTCTTCCGCCATGTGCTACGAACAGTCATGCACATAAGGCAAAGTTGCAGCCTCAGAAAAATCCTGCAAACCTGTAGCTTACAGGGGTTATACTAAAAAGAAAAGTACGTGATGCATGAACAGAAAGTGTTTAAAAAAAAAAAAAAAGTAGAAAAATAGACAAATCAGCATTACAGTATTCAGCTTAAACTTCCTGCCTTGAAGGAAGAAAAATATCCAAGGCACACCATTTCAAAAAATCTGATACAAACAAAATAATTAATAAGCTTGGTTTGCCACCTGCATAGCCATTTTAGTGTCAGCAGCTAACAATACTGAAAGTAAGAAGCCTGTCTATTCGAGTATCCAGGCAATCAAAGTTACGCCATCGTCTCTTCACTTTAATGAGGACATGCAGCATACACCAACTTACCCAACCTGTTGAACTGTTGAAAAGTATGTGACTCCCTCTCTTATAAATAATTAAGCCACCTACAAATTAGAGAAAATCAGTGGTGTGCAAGCAATGACGACTGTCAAGTCTGGTTTTGCTTTAGAAATAGCATGGTGCAAGGAAAACAAAACCTAGTTTCTTAGTAATCACAGAAGAAACACACCACACCTTCCAATTGTCTGCATAACCCACTTTGGGCCCGACCTTCATGAGCTGTATCAATCAGGATCATCTCCAGGACATGTTCCCCAAGCTATACAAATCACCATTAAGGGTGGCCTGGCTGTTTGGTAGCAAGTATATCTTCCTGCCGAGCAGGAGACACAAGTCTGAATCTACCCTCTGGTTGTAACCAACCAAGTCGAGGACTGAGAGGATAATTTCAGCCTCTCTGGGAAGAGAAGAAAATGATATCTTTCATTACTCTGGAGCACCCCCTAGTAGTCACACAACATCCAGGTCCAGGGAAAGCTATCAGCCATCCCTGCCTCCAGGCCAGATGCAGGGAGGTAAACAAGGTGAGGGAGGACATGCTGTCAGAATAGTAAGTCTGCTTGAAAATAGAGAACATTTAATAAACTGTACGTGCAGCTAATGGTAAAATAGGTTAGTTAAAGCCCTTGTTCTTACTATACCTTCAAAAAATAGTTCTCCTTCTGTAGGTCATGTATTTGTCAGGGTATTGATAACGTCATCATCAACAGGGTGATTAAGCTGACGAACATCAATACAGAGCCCAGTTAAATGGGTGGCAAAAGAAGTTCAGTTTTCATAAGATCGTAGTTATTTATCAGTTGAAAGCCTGAAAATTTCAGACTAACACATGCAGAGCTAACAGAATAGTTCCCTTCCAGCTTAAGAAGACTACCCAAAACCACGTATTTGAAATATTCGGAAGAACAAAAAAAAACATCAGCAGCTCGGGGCGGGGGGGCGGCAGCACTATATTCTAAGAAGAAAAAGAAAGTCTTACGATAACAGAACTTCTGAACCTTGAACTATCCACAATACTTCTGGTGAGAAGGAAAAAACTCGTATCAGACAGGCCACATTAGAATGCTCCGTGCCGTTGAAAAAGAGAGGAGACACAGTATCACCAGAAAGAGGTCAGTGCCCTTGGTATCTGCAGACTTAAGAACTTTTTTCTTCTCCTTATATCGACACTGCTTTTTCTACACCTTTAGCACCAAACCACTAAGCAACAACACCTTTTAAAAAAAATAACGTCAATAGACAATCCTAGCATTGCTTATTCTTTGAGAATGCCAAAAATATAGAGACTTGGGAAACATTCTATTTGGAAATATTCTATTTTTGTGCCTCTGGGTCTGAAAGAATAGAGTTAGAGAGTTCTTTCTTCCCTGGAGCAAAATTTACATAAGCATGTAGCTATTGCTAAATAACTTTTGCATTAGAGACAGCTCAGGGAAATGCCCTGTTCTTAAGACTCTCGAGTTTCATCAGATCACTGTGTAGGGCGTTTTATTTTTTTTAATTATTACTCACACTTGTATACTGAATCACTTATAAAACAAATAAGGTTTAATAAGTTTCAATGCCCAAGGCTACCTCAACATGATGACATCTCTGTCACGCAAGAACTGGGAGTGCTACACCCTGCAGCAATAACTAAAAAGCTGTTTGATATAATGGCAGGTTTAAAAGCAAACCTCCAGACCAAGAGAATTTAAAATGCAGATTCTTGAAACAGGTTAGAAGTTTCCTTCAAGTAAACAAATGTTATAAAAAAATGTAGCAATTTCTTATTAATCCAACATTTATAATCCTTCAAATATACAAAGTATCCAAGCACAAAAGTGAATTTAATTCAATACCGCAATGTTAGTTTCAATAAAAGAGGGCAGTTTTAAAAACTGAATCTGAAATACTGCAAGCAAAGGGTCCTGCTAGTGCACACCTGTTGTGAAATGATGTATTACTGACGACAGGTGTAAGGAAAAAAAAGAAAAAAGCATCAGTGGAATTAAAATGTGTAATGCAGGCTGCGTGTTTCAACAAGAATCATGAAACAGTAGTACTTGTTCTACACATAATGCTGAGTTAGATTAAACAGTAGCATACCTAATCACCAAGACTTAAGGCCACAAAGAGGCAGATCAAAGTGCAGCAACGTCGAACTATTCATTGCGTACCTAACTTGCAGTTTCAGTTCATTGAAATGCAAGAGTTTCATGTCTTTTTAAAGCAGTTTTGCCATGCGAAAATCACTACAAGCTATTTCCTAAATGCAGACCGTAAGGAGCATAGTATCTCAATTCAACTGCAATCCACCCTGTTAGGGGCAGCCCTAAACTGATCCGATGGGGAAAGGCTTTTTACTCCCACCCCGGTAGGTTGCATTCCCAAAACCCACCTTGCTGTACTGACTGGAAACTGAAGAAAGGCTTTTTTTCTCCTGCTTCTTCAGAGAGAAATGCCCAGGCAACTACAGTTTGACTCTTAAAGTAACAAATTGCTGGAGGAATCTAAGGGCAAAGAATTTTGAAGCTTGTTGACACAAGTTTTAGCTGTCCCTCATGAGGATGTGTTCTGCTTTACACACTTAGCGATTACTTATTATGTTTCTGTACAGACTGCTAGAATCTTGTATGTTTAAGGGAAAAGATTTACTTACTTTAAACACTGCTTTTTTCAGCTGCTATTTTCAGTTAAACAACATGCTATTGTTACAAAATTCTTGAACTCTTGAAATAAATATTTCCTACTCCACTTAAGCATGTCTGCATACACACATACCTGCATACATATCATTCTGAAAACCTTTATTCCCTAATGATATAATTCATGCTTACATTCTAGCAACTGAGATTAAAAACTGGAGACTGAATGCAAGAAAAGGCTGGAAAAATTCAATCTGCTCATACCTACCAACAGGAGTTATGAGCTGTAGGACACAAATAAAACTGATAAATACCTTCTCCTATTCCACAGAGGAGGAAAAAATCATATAAATGCAAGAAGGCAGGCTCCTGCTTCCGGGTATATTGTATCACATTCTAGTTTCGATTCTACTTGTTAAGTATTCACCTGTTTCGCTTACTATGCACTAATGAACAGGTGGATAGAGCCAAAGCCAAACTCAAAGGAATTATGACAAAACACTAATGTATTATACATCCTACAGGTCTCATCATGCACCTAGAATGGCAGTCAGTCTCCCTTTCCAGATCTGACAATGAAATGATGAAACATCATTCTGTCTTTTGAAACATGCTGCAATGCATACAAGTAATGCTTCCTCCTGCTTAAGCAGCAAGTTCTAAGTTATTCTAAATATAGATCATTTCTTGTATCTTCTGATTTGGAAGAGCTGCTAGAGAAAAAAAAAAAAAAAAACACAAAACACACACCATACACTGGTTCCAGAACCTTGCTTTGAAGTTTAGTAACACACTGGATACAAGTCCTCATAGCAATTATTCAAAAAGAGCTGCAAATTTATGCAAATTATAGAAACTCGTACAAACAGCAACAAATCCTTAAACCTGTGCAAAGACTGTACAAGAGCATGTCATCGGACTTTGCTTGCGCTACCTTGAATTTGGTCAACGACAGAACCAAGAAGGAACAACTCCACCCGTCCAAACTCCCCCATTCCACCCAAATACATTCAGACATCAAAACTGGAACAGATACTAGAACTGTTATTCGAGTATTTCAAAACGCACACTGACACTATTAAGGGTGTAAAACTACAAGAAAGCTTTTATAAAAAGATACTCTTAGAATGTACAAGAGGAGTGCTATCATATAGTAGTGTTTCAAGTATTACAGAGATTTTTTCCATGCATAGTATATAAATTTTAAAACCCAGCTAAGAATTCAGCTCTGAGTCATGAACTATTGTTTATGACTTCATAAAACTGCAAACTTCACAAGGTAAGGAGCATTAAACAAAAAACTTGTTCAGATTAGCAAGCAAAACCATAGGAAATAGTGCATTCTTTCAGACTACTCAGGGACAATGTTGAACAAGTTTAGTATGTCATATTAAAACTATTGAGAACAATATTTCAGCTGAAGAAGAACAGCTACAATTTTCAAGAATCACTTGGATTTTGGTTACTAGTTCTAAAAAGTCTAGGAGAGACCACTACTATATCAGAAGCCCAACTGCTTCATTTTGTACAGTTCCAATTATTTAATTTATTTCAAAGGTTTTCTTCAAAGCAAAAAAAATGACCCAAACTAACCTAAGCTGAATTATGAAATGACTACTAATATACAATCAGATACTTAAAAACATTTTTGAGAGTTATTTATCAGTATCTGTACTGGCAACTTCACTTGAATTTGATGATGACAAGAATACTTAATGAAAATACACATACATGGGAAGTTACATCTCCAAAACTGTTGTGGAAGAAACTCTACTTGTATATTATCTTACTCTTTTTTAATAAACAGGAACCTCTCTGTGCATTTGCTATTAAAGGTCTACCATAGCAGTACTATATGATCATAAATACAATCTTCTATATTTTAAAGGAAAAACAGTATTTACCAGAGCCTGGAGCATGCCATTCATAACAACTGTCCCCTCCATGGTCTGGAAGGAGGATTTAGATAACATGGAAAGAGTCCAGTCCAGGAAATCTGCCATCCTTTTTTGCCTGACATCAGGGCGGACAATAAATCTGTCACAGAAAAAAACCACAACACTGGAGTTACTAACTTTATGACTTTCAAGAAAAAATATTTTTTCCTGCTATCCAAACTGGTTGCAGTTCCTAAAAACAATTCTCCAATAGACATTTTCCTAAATCACTGAGTGTGGGAACACTCCAAACCATGATATGTTTAGCCCTCCTGTTTCTGAGCAAGGCTCTGACACAGCATTTCATTTTCACTTCAAACCAACCTATAAACTTGGATTCTAGAGATTTCTCATCTTTATTGTAAAGCAACAAACTTTCCAAAGGTCCCACATAAAAATTATTTCCAATAGAATTAGTGAAAAGCTGAAACAAATATGAAGATTCTCTACCATTCTCACCAAGAACAGCTATTCTGCAAATCTGAAAATTGGTGCAGATCAACAATTCATCCATACGGCACTGTTATCAGCCAGGCCCATAAGAGTAATCCTCAGTGCTATACTTGTTTTTTCCAATATTTGAAAACGTCAGATACCTGATATCTAACACACTGGATGCATTTTTACCCATCTTAGAGAGGGCAAAAGAGGTTCATCATGGTTAAACTACTTCCATAAACCTATACTCAGCCATCATCAGTGCCAGCCAAGCTAAAATTAGGACACCTGCTTCAGTTATCTAATTTAGTATTCTTAGCACCTGAAAATTAGAGTCTTCTTCCAGCAGAGATTCAGACTAAATTAAGAAACCTTGTTCTCAATGCAATCAAAGGAAACAACAAGGTACACGGCAAAGCCCACAAAGGACAATTCATAGCGCTTAAAGAAGGATGTATGCAGAGCCTCTATCTGGTTACTTTATACACCTACAAATTAAATGGGGAACTGCACCAAGAGCTAACTAACGGGGAATATTAAATACTGAGAACACAGGAAACAGTGAGCAGACATGTGATCACTTGAATTGTCTTCAAAGTCAGTATCTATTGTGTTCAGCAACAGAACAATGAGGATTTGGGGGAGGGGTTAGTTGGGGGGTGGTTTGTTTAATAACAGAGCAGCAGGGACAAAGCCTTCTTTTGCACAATAGCGCAGGTAACAGAAGTAACCTGTAAAGCAGATGAACTGGTTCCTAGACCCTTTCTCAGCCCAAAGGAGTTTTTTAAATCTTAATTTCTCAAAGGAGTGCCCTAACCTCCAGACTAGAAGCAAGATAAGGATAAGCCTCATCTCCTCCTACTGCAACCAGGTCACTGAGCAGACAGAAAAGAGAATTCATAAAACAAACTTCAGTTCCTTTGCCCTATGAAAAGTAAATTACTTTGGAAAACAGGAAGTCTTGGATCCCAATGCTTCTAAAGTTCACTTGAAATTGTTATGAAGTTTATACTCCTTAGAGCAGGAACCAGAACCCAAACTTCCTCTTCCTCCTCAAGGAGCTTCCTACTCAGCATGTCACAGAGTTAGACTCCTGTATCTTATTTCTGTCCATCCTAGGAATTTTGTATCCCTGTCTACCTAACAGTCTAACGTCAAGATGACGAAACACAGATCTCATCTCAGAATAACTATACCCGTTCATCAAAGAACTGTTTTGGGATGTGAAAGCAAGAATTCAAGTTCACGAAGGCCTAAAGGCCTTGGACCTGGGTCTTCTAACTCCTGGTGAAGTGTTTTAATCATTAGGTTATTTTGAAAATGGTGTTTTCACAATAAACTAAATAATAAGTACACTAAATAGTAATTTTGCTCCCATGACAGCCTTATACACCTTGATGCAGCTGTTACTAGAACCAGCTTAATGTATTCTATCACCTTATTTGTTATGAATATATACTTTTAATAAATATTAATTTAGGCAATAAAATGGAGGTGAAGAGAACATAAGACAACTGCTAGTAACATGCTTGCATAGTACCCTGCATTAGGATGCAAGGCACTTGTGAAATCCCCCTGAAATCCAGGGTCGAGCACTGCACGAACACAAAGTTCTGCTGAATGAAATGCTGTAATCAATCACATTACCATATATATGCTTCCACTAGTAATTTATTTTTACAGATACCGTGGAGTGCAAATTCAATTAGTATAATGTGATGAAAGAATCTTTTTAAATTACTGTCACCCTTACTTGAGAAGGCTTCAAAATACCTGATGTACCTTCAAGAGTCTATCACTGCTGGTCGATTTGGGTTTTTTTCTGGGTTTTTAGAAAGTGAAGAAGATAAAGGGCACATTCAGGCACATCTGAACGCTCAAGAATAATTCACTCTTATGTCACAAATCCTCAAATCCTCTGCTTCTGTCAACTTGTGACAAGACAGATTACCAATGCATATACACAAAAATCCTAGAAAAGCAACTTCCAATTATCACTTCCAAAATGACTGCAAAAACCAATTAGCACAAGGAGACAAACCTACATTCTGTCACATGGACATAATATGTAACAGGCAGGATTACTTATTAAAGGCTATTCAAACGATTCATCCATTCACTTAAATTTTGCCCTGAAATATTTCACAGTAAATCAGAAAAGTACAGGAGTAGTCACCAGAGAACTATAATTCTAGTTCCAACTCCATGGATTTTCCGCAAGACACTGTCAGTTCTAAAACAAAAAAAATGTTTGTTTTGTCATCGGGTTCAAAACTATAGCATCATACTGATTAAATAGAAACTTCTAAAGCATTGAGTCCCTTAACTGAAGTTCAGAAGAAAGTTAAAATATGTACATGGGAGGTTATTTCCCAAAAAGACAGTTAGGATCTGCTCTACTAAATGTTAAATTTAACAACTATTTTAATACAATTAATCCCACAAATTTTGTGCCTCTTAATCCAGAAAAAATCATTAACGCAGATTTTATTGTTCAGACTAGCTACCCACATCCACTATCTTCATTTCGTCTTGTTCACCTACGGACCTACACTGGCAAAACTATGTTGGCAGAGCCCCCTAGTGTAGATCGAGTATATGCTAGTGTAAAGATTCTGGGGTTTTGCTTGCTTTAAAAAGAAAGAAAAAAGAAAAGAAAAACCAAATGACAAACTGAGCTGACTAAAGCCCTCTTCGACTGGAATGTATCGGAATATGTACTGTGATATATACTGCAAAAAAGATACATGTGTACTAGCACAGTTTATGGTCTTTGTGATTTATTTTCATATGCACCACAAATGAAACCAATCTCCACTAACGCACTAGGAGAAGAATGGTGAGATACAGAAGTTCATTATTTCAAATTTATAAACAACTCTAGCATCAGCATTACTAAGTAATGCAAAAAATCTCAGAACAACTGTACCTCTGTCACAAATTGGTGTCTGAATACCAACCGTGTAAAACAATGGCATTTAGAAAGCTCTATTATCCTACACCTGTTTCATTTGATGAGTTAATTGACAACAATAAAGCTAAGATGACAGAAATATTGTTTTCTGACTGAGAGAATGAAGAAAGGGACAAGAGGGATATTAAGAAAATAAATTATAGCATTACTATTTCTTTTTACGTAAGTTAAGTACTACTAGGAAACATCAAGCCAGTAATACTAGATACCAATTCTCTATTTATCGTGCAACACACTGCAAAAAGCAGCAGCAACATAAAGTAACTGTATCTTTCTCTAACCCTGTAGAAAAACCAGCCCCTAGATGGCAATTTGAACAGGATCCTGTTAACAGTGAAGATCTGTATCAGTTGCAATAGATACCTGTTCCTCTAGTAAGCAGAAGAAAACACAGTATTTCCAATAATAAACACACTACTGAATCTGATTCAAGCAAGTTTAACATCCCACACACAGCTGGCAACTTCCAGTCCTCCCAACGCCGTCATTAGTAGCATGTCAGACTGAAAAACGGCAGGAGAAATGGGAGCTAGCTTTTTTCCTTTCTGACAAGAAGCACAAAAGAGACTTACTTTGACACCAGTACAGCAGCTGCATCTCGAGCCTTATCACTGACAACCAAGTAACACTAAAGGTAAAAGAAAACTAACTGTAAAAGACTTCATACACGTAGGTTTAATAACAACTATGTAACAGCTTTGTACATGAATATACTACTTAATACTTATGATGACAAACATTATTATGATTACATATAGAACGTAATTATTATGGTTACAAACTAAGCTTAAGACTGTAAAAAATTAAATTTCCCATTTAACAAACCATATCTCAGACAACAAAGTCTCCCTTCTAGCATCTTTCAAAGCAAGTTTACCTTTATTGAAACCTCAATTTACAGTCATATTTGTGCTACTACAGGCCAATAAGTGATAAGCCACTTAAATGCTGCAAGTGTTAAATGCATCAGCTGTTCAGGTATTTGTGGGAGGGGGGTTGATGTTTATTTTTATCTTACAGGGCTGACAAGTTAGCCAGTTCGGCTTATGCCTAGTGAAATTTTATTATCTTTGTTGAAAATTATTCATGCAGTCATAGTTTCCGATGTTACTCATCCTGATCAAATGATAATTTCCTATATAAATCATCAAACATGGCTTTCAGAAAAAGCCAGCTATTATTTTCAAACACTAAAAGCTGTTAACGTAATCAAATGCATGCATTCGTATCAGATGGTTACAAAGTAAGATAGTTTATTACTTCAGGGAAAACAAGTAAAAATCTCATCTGACAATAAAGCAGCAAAGAATATACTGAAGATTCCAAAACTACGCAGAAATTCTTTACAGATTAGATAAAGAAAATATGGGCTTAAGTAATATTCTGAAAAGACAATAATATGTTATATATTGAAAGATTAAGCCTAAGAAAAATATCACAGGTTTGAAAGTATTACAAGATGCGTTATGCTTACTTTTGCAATTTTAAGTATGCGATCCATTGTTGGCATACGAGCATGCCCTTCCTCAGAAATAGTATTTCCATCAAAACGGGCCAGATCAAAAGGGATCAAGCATATCATGGAGAGCCATAATAAAAGCATGTAACGAGTTTCCCAAGTCTGGAAAAGAATGGTAAAACAAAATATGTACTCCATTTTCTGGAACATATTCCAACAAAGTGCCTGGAGCACAAACTATCTGCTAGCTCTATGGAACTTTCAAAGTAAGACAATGAAGAGAAAACTCTGAACCTGAATGCTCTGAAACACCGAAGGAGAGAGAACTACTAGAGATTCCAAACAGGAAAACTGTTAAAACAAAATTAACAGACCCAACCCTCTGAATCTGAAATCTACACACATTTGTCTCCTTATGAAAGGAAAACTGCATGTTGCCATTTTCCTGTTTTCTCTTTCCCTCAGCCCACTTGTGCCTCCAGTCACAAATATGAGAGAAATACGTTCTTCTTCCTAATTCCTTAGGTATTGTTTTAATGGGTTTACTGAAACAACTTTAGATCTGTTTTGAGAGAGACACAGACAAGAAGGAATTTTTACAAGCTTTAAAGCTGTACAACTACAACAGCAGCAAAGTGCGCAGAATTGATGTTTATTAAAAAATGACTTGAATTTAGAGCAGCAATAAAATTGTCTGCATATCTATGGTTTTTGTTACTTATAATAGATCATGATCTCTCTTAAAATTCATCTATCTTAACAAATATTCTGGAATTCTTATTTTTCCTTATTCAAAAACATAAGAATATTAGCTACGGTATCTTGGAGCTGGACTCGATGATCTTTATAGGTCTCTTCCAACTCAAGGTATTCTATGATTCGATGACCTCAACCCCTGCTTAAAAATTCTTTACTTAAATATTTTTTTGATTCAGAACTCTTGCCCAGAACGTTCCCAGCGAAATAACACTTTAAATCAGGACACATAATGAAAAAGTGTCGCACTGTTTTTCAAATTGCAACCAGGTAGAAAAAAAACATGAAATTCTATGTTATTTTTCCACACCCAGAAATATATTATCAAAAGGCAAAAATCCAAGCAATTCATGCCTCATGCCATAGCTGTGCAATTTTCTCCAAACTTCACCTCCCTCCTTTCAAAAGAAAAGGAAAAAATAAAAACCGTCACAGATCTGAAGACAGATATTGGGGTTTGGGGAAGAATAAAATATTTTATGAAATTAAACAAAGAAAATCAACTATCTTCTTCGTTTCCTCATCAAAATAGAAGTTCTCATACCAACTCTGACAAAACCAAAGGTTTAAAAACCAGCCTGTTTATATTAAGAAATAGAAATAAATACATAAAACCTAAAGTACTCCGTTTCCTGTGATTTAACTTTCATGACTTCAAGCTAAATTAACATGACCGCTAATGATATGCATAGCAGAAAGAGTCACTCCTTTTAGAAGTTCAGTATCTTTCACTGCCTTTCCTATTACCATTGTTTCAATTAATTTGTTCCTTCATACGAGTGGTTAGATTTTACTTGCACCTCAACTACCATCGCTTCTAAATTCTTAGAACATAACCCATGAAAGAAAAACCCAAGACCTCTCCTTCAATCAGACATTTCTCTTCTGACAAGATGACTTTCATCCTAAATCCAGATTTCAGTTAACATCCGACAGAGTGCATGACTGCTTTATACTCTTTTTTCAAGATTTTTTTCTTCCACTGTTCGTCAGCTTTTTCTGTAGGAGACAGAAAAGTTAAGCAAAAAGTACTGCAAGTTCTCACCTCAGGGTCTTTTGGATTCTGGTCTACAAGCATATCCAAAACAGGCTGTAGATCACCTACTTCATGAGGAAACAGTGGGAGGAAGAGTTTGTACCCTCTCACCTATAGCAGAAAGTTTCAAAATTTAGTAAGCCATCTGGCATAGTCAAGTACTGAGGAAAACGAGAAGACCCTTTGAGGTGCTTCTTGTGTATGAACCTCATGTAGTAAGAACAGTAAGGATATGAAAGAAGCAAATGTTCATTTGCTTCTTTAGGTTGGACTAGATGACCTTTAAAGGTCCATTCCAACCTAAACTATTCTATGATTCTATAAATTAAGGTCTTAAATACCTTGAGATTTTTGTGTTTTTACAAACTTATTGAGAATTAACGGAATGATAATTCTTTAACTTTAAAACAAGGGACCTCTGGAGATTGTTTGGTCCACTCTCCTGCTAAAGCACAGTCACCTACTGCAGGCTTCCCAGGACCATGTCCAGTAGGGTATTCAGTATGTCAGGGACAGACTCCGAGCAATCTATTCCAGTGTTCAACCCTCACAGCCAAAAAATGTTTTCTTATGCTCAGATGGAAATTCACAATCCATCTTCATCTTATTTTACTCTTCTTTTTTACATTATGACTCTTGTTTTATCACTAAGTATCTCAATGTCTGCAATTGTTTTTGCATTCACACCCTGATTTTTACTACTCTGGATCGTTAAATAACATGAGCTATCATGAAAATCATAAAAAACAGTACTAACGTTTCACAGTACAGTTTAAAACATGTCATTGCATTACTCAGACAATTATTTATTTATTTTACTATTTTTTAAAATAGTAAATTTTTTAAAGTTACTTAAATAACAATGAAAATACTGGAAATTTACACGTTTCAGCTACAGGATGTTAAATTTGGGATTTTTTACCTTTGTAATGATGTAAAGAAATTTAAAAGCCAGGTGAACTAGTGGGGGAGGAGATCCATTGTCCCGTACTATATCCAACAATGAATTCATCATCCAATCTAATGAAATGAGAGAAAAAAAAAGTGAGACTACATGCAGTTAGCTTACAGTTTCTCACACTTCCAATAATAAAGAGGGAGATAGTAGTCATATTGTATAAGTAATATTATCCACAGCAATCTTGTTATGCAAATTCGGACCTTCTAGTTTAACAGATTTTCAAGTATCTGCACAAAAAAGTATTTAAAGATGACATTCCTACCCAAGTGGCGATCCAACAAGTGAGGCTGCTCCTGGTACTTGTCCATTATACCTGAAAAGGAAAAGGTACCTGTGATAAGCTATTCAAATTAAAGGTTCTTGCAGGCATTAAATATGAGCTACAGCCCTGATTCTAGATAGCTTTAGCTTAAGATTTCGGTGTCTTTGAGCTAAGTGCTGCCACCACCTGTAAGCGAGGTCAAAAACTAAGAGAATTACAAAGAAGTAACTGTAAAAATACAGTCTGTCCACTTCCATAGTGCAATCATTTACCTACACTGGATCATAAACCCTCTTCCAGGAGTCTCGCAAATTACTATGGACAAATCTCACAGTGAGATGAAACAAGCAATCACTCGGTTTATTGCTGTTCTTCACTGCAGAGCTCTTTGGGGCCCTCCTTTCCTAAGCGCAACTTACCAGCATACCATTTCTGATGGGACTTTGCAAACAGAGAATATTGAAAAAAAACTAAGAACAACTTGCCACAGTTTTAAGAAACAAAAGCATTTCAATTTAAACCTAGAATCAATGAAAAGCAGCTACAGAAATGAAAGCTAGATTTCGGAATAGATCGTCAAGGGATCCAGTATTGCACTGGAGATTGCCTGGGTCATTTTAGATATTTGGCCAGAAAAGAGCTTTTTAATTGGAAAACTAAAAATACTTTCTTAGCCCCTCCTTTTCCTGCATTTGTTTATCTCTCAAACAGCTTTGCTCTCTCTATCCCTTTTCTGTGCTTGTCACATTAACACTTAAATTTAAGACATAACTCAACTTCAACAGTGCTGCAGTTGACCAGTGGATGACACTGCATAACCACTTTCAAGACAACAGCCTGTCCAACAGCATCCTTGCAGCAACTTGTGCAATTCTGTTGGGATACCATAGTGCTGTCTCCTACCAAGAAGGAAGCCTGAGCTCCTAATCATCACTAACTTCCCGTTGTAATTAATGATACCTTAAGCTGAGTACAAATAAACAGAACTAGTGAATACAAGAAATTCCACCAACACTCAAGGCAATAGCTCTCAGCAGAAGTGGAATTTAATGGCAAATTCCTTACCTTGCCAAATTGTTTTCCCAGATCAGTCTGGCAATCTAAAATAAAACCCTAAATCTAAATGCTGAAGACAATGAACTGAAAAAATGTCCTTCTAATGCTGTTTCAGAAGAAGATCTTCCTAAATTTTCGTACAAAAATTATAGTTGCAGATTAAACTATCTTCCAAACTTCTGCTTCTAAAACGGTTCACAAAAAAAAATGAGCATCGCATTTTTGTGAATGCTTTGGAGACCTGCGTTAAAATCTTCTGTAACTGATCATTACTGCGTTATCTGCACACAGATTAAAAGTATTCCCTAAGCTTCGACATTATATCCCACAAATTTTGCCTCTTACCATATTTGGGACATTTTGCCCAAGAAGGATCAAACGATACCTTCTGACGCTAAATATTATAACCAAATATTGAACGACATGTACAGTACCTATCAGTTTTAAATATATTAACACAGAATTTACTGGGCAATGATATGCATGCAGAAAGTCCATAAATACAATTAAAATACACAGAGACAGTACACATGATATGAAATACAGAGAGGCATACAAAGATAATTGGTTGGAGATGATGGCCTTTCAGACACTGAGATTTTTTTTCAGTAATGGCTTTTCTATCCCGAAGTCTACCATTTCACCTGTGATACTGAACAATCAACACAAATGTGAATGTCCTTGCTACTTCTTTCTGAACAGTTATACGTTCATCATTAACCTCCTCAGATGCAACAGTCAGTTAAGCCAATAGAGTATAAATCTGCTGAGTAACTTCTGCAGGGTCAGATTTCCAAGTTTTGGGGTTCTGCTTTATTATCTGCCTACCTAGTTTCTTTTTGTCAAAAACACAAGCACCAGATCAAGAAGTAAGTTTTCGCAATTTCACCATTTTTTGCAAAAGTACTTGCAAAATGCTAGTCCACTTAATTTGATTTATAAATACACAAAACTTTGAATTAACTTTTGCAGATCACCTGGTCAAACTATTGGATCCAATACACAGATGTGGACTATAACAGGCTAATTACCTAGGACACTGCTACATGCACATAATTATACCACTTATATATTCGTCTGAGATCTAGAAGCAGAATAGCTTTCATTATGTGGCACAAACGCTCAGCTACTAAGTCAGATCCCAGTTGCCTCCACTCAGAAACAAGTGATCTGTATGGAGTCAGCTGCCCTTCACATTTCATTTGAAATGTATAAGTAAAAATATGAAATTACCACTTTAAAGCTCAAAATGTATGCATTTTTAACAACCAGTTAAGTACAAAAATGGCTTTATTTGACAGACACACAAACATCAACTAAATCATTGTCTGCATCTGAGTAGGAAAACAGACTAAACACAGGTCAGAATTCAGATTTTTTAAATCCAAGACTTGAGTTTTTATTTACAGTAGTTAAATAACATGTACTCATGGATGGAGTATATATCTGGAAAACAAAATGAGTAAAAAGATAAATCTAAACTACCTGTTGATAAAATTCCAGCATTACCACTAATCCAAAATTAGCATTTTAGTCCTTTTTGGCAATAAATTCCTTTAAGGGACATAAGAATATGCTCCCTTTGGATAATGTGCTTACCTATGAATTTTTCCATTGTCATTTCTCGAGCCACCAGGTCCCCAAAGACTCCCTTCAGGTTACCGATGAGCCCCCGGACCTCCTGACTCTCTGTGAAACTCTCCAGGATATTTCTCGTGGCGATGATACCCGGCTCCTGACTCTTGCCATCCTCTGTCTCCGGCCCGGCTCCATCCCTCTCGTCCAAAGCCATGCCCGAGGCCGGCCGTCAGCGCTCCCTGTCACAGCTGGGCACAATAACAGCCGGTCAGTCACAATATCCCTCCCGCTGGGCGAAGCGGAGGCGACACCACCCTCAGGCGACCCCACCGCTCCTCACACACGGCCCGTCCCGCCGCCATGCGGCCCACCGCGCCCCTCCCCGCCAGGCGCCGCGGGGCGGAGGCCCGGCCCGGTCCTACCCAACCCTGCGTTCCCAGCCGTCCCACACAGCTCTCGGAGGTGGCCGGCGACAGCAGCGGGGACGGCGAGCGAGGCCCTCACCCCGCCGGCAGCTCCCGCGCACGGCGCCCTGGCAACCGCCGCCGCGCTCCCCTCAGCCGCCCCGCGCGCAACCTCCCTCCTACGGGGCGCCGCGCGGGCCCAAAGGCTGCGGGGACGGCCGCGCGCAGCGCCGCCCCGCCCCTCCGCGGCTGAGGGGAAAGGCGGGCCGCCGAGGGGAAGAAAGGGCGGGCGGGGAGGCGGCAGGGGGGTCACACGGTTATGC
>VYZM01008021.1:930928-951353 GCA_013398915.1 Dromas ardeola
CCTCCCGTTCTTACCCTACCCACGCCGAAACATTGAATTACACGGTTGTCAACTCAGAAATTATAAAAAATTCTAGAAACACAGTCTGAACGCTGAAAACTACAGGAAAAAAAGGGAAGGGAAGCAAGTGGGCAGACTCAATGGCTGCCCCCTCACAGCAGTTCCTATCCCTCATGCCAGATTCTTTCCCGTTAGCTCTTTTGGGAAGACATTTTGTCATGTTTCAGCCCAAGACGTACCATGTCTCCATCCATTCTTCCCACACGCTTTCCCCTTCGCTACGGAATGTTTTATTACCAGGTAACAACACTACTTTTCCACTTCTCTCTTGATACAGCACCAACAGCAGAAAACTAGAGTCAGCATCCAAAGTAGACATTGACTAAGTTACCCGTCATAGACTAAATAGACATAGACTAAGTCTAATACGTAAAAAGTTAACCTTTTTACTTATTAGAAAATAAACTTGAAGGATCAGACCAGCTGACAAACTAAAATGGGTGCTCGGGGTGAGATTAGCCACCTTTAGGGGTGCTCGATTTTCTCCATCAATTAAAAAGGAAATTAAGGGAGACACTTGGGTCTGGTCAGGACGTTAGGACGGGCAACTTCTCTTTCCCAGTACCCAGCAACTCCATCTGCACCCATATCTCTTATCTTCAAGCTCAAATTCATTAACACAAACCACAATCACAAAATGCAGGTACACCAAACACATAGTTTCTGCAAGGCAAGTATTTTATTTGAGAAGGAGAAATCTTAAGTTCACATGTACCTTCCAATGTAATGCATGTATTTTTGTTGACATTAATAAAACTAGTAGGCATGCACTTTGCTGTTTTTGTAGACCTGGATTTTCTAGCTATCACCTATGATTTCAACTGTATTTTATTATTCCGCTTTTCCACTCTTATAATTGTATTAAGTGTTATAACCACACCGTTACAACTTCCCCTAATTGGAGCCCAAATCCAAAGGAAGTAAAAATTTTTATCTATTTGTATTATATTCATAGAGAATGAAATGCATTTTTTAAAATAGCATAAATTACAACATCTAGCTTTCAAGTTTATGAAACCTTAAGCACAGCCATTTAAAACTGAAAAAAAAGTCTAAACATATTTGAGCATTTTTGAATATAACATTTTGGGTACTAGTCATGACAACCTTCTGAAGCCTAAATACATAAGTTAAGTCATTCAAGTTTTCTGATTCACGTAAGCATTTGCTGGACTGCACTTACATCTACTTCCTTTATCACTTTCTTCCATTAAAAAAACAGGGCTTTGTTAATGTACTGTAGTTCTCACTGCAGGCCAACATCTTTGTTGCACAGTTTCTTCCCCAAATTCTCATTGCCTATATTTTCTAGAAAAATAAAGCAGTTAGGAATATCAAAAAACATTATAAAGCCATCCAATTTGACACTGTTCCTTCAATCATCCAGCAGTGCCAGAACAGACTTGCTTTGCCTACTGTACGTTATTTTATAAAATTAAAAATACATCAAGCACCAACCAACACAGGAGCAACAGATGCTTTCTTGTCACCAAAACCCTAAGCCTCCCTCCCACTTTTCGCTATCTTTTTTACAAAGTTATTTAAATGTGTTACTATCATGTGTTACACACTAAAATATCATACTAAAACTACAATATGTTATTATCAAAATTGTGTGGTAACAACCCACTTTCTGACCACATAGTTAATCACCAAGGAACTAGAGAGATATCTTTTTTACAAAATACCACTGTAATTTAATTTATCATAAAAAAAAAACCACAACCAAAAGCTTGTAAGTAAATTACATTAAATTAAAATAAATATTAGAAATGTTATTAATTATACATATGCTTGCCAAGTGCAGTCCAAAGGGCCTCGTCTACTCTTTAAATCAAAAAGAGAATGTTTTCATTTTCAGATTCATGGAATCTGATTTAAGTTTTGGATCAGGACACTTAACATGGGAAAGGAAGGACGACAGAACAATGGAAACCGACAAAAAACTAAAACAGAACAAAAAAGGGGAGACATAAGGAACCACTTATTACTTCCAGCACTGCAATCCCCCAACAGTAGCTCTCAGTACTGAACTGCCAATAGAGCAGCAGCAAAAGTGGCAATATATAAACGGTGGAAATGCAGCAGCCAAGAAGTGAGACTGTGTAAAGCGAGTAGGGTTAGGCTGTCATGCTACTTTTCCAACCTAGTGCAGTCTTCATAAACAAGGCAGTCTTTTCCTTCAGCAGGGTAGGAATCCGTGCTAGTAAACTAGTGTACAGGTTAAAAATTACACAATCACTCTTAACATCTAGTGAGGCTCACAAGTGTTCTAAGCCTTTTACATGTCAGGTGTCTTATCATCAACATTAATTCCTAGTTTGTGTTACTCCTGATAAGCAGGGGCTGTTAATTACCAAGGGACTATGTCAGAATTTCTCAAACCTATCTGCTCACTTCAAAAGTTTTCTCATTATGTTCAGGGTAGATCCCCTGTACCCTGTCCCAAAATGGTTCCAGTGGTTTATGTAATTAAAGAGCTGATACAATTTGTTTCGTTTCTCAAATCCTGGAGCTTTGGGTATTTTACTGTGATAGGCGGAGAAAAAACAGCTGCTAAATCCACCAAACATTCCCGCAATGGCCAGTTCAAATTCTGAATGGCCATAGAAGGAAGCAGGGTCAAAGATAATTGGCCCAGAGTCGTCCTCAGCCACATTTCCAGCCCACAGGTCCCCGTGCAGGAGAGCAGGAACAATTTCTACATCACAGAACATTTCAGGAATCTTTAGCTGAAAAAGCATGAACAAACACATAACAATTAAAGACTTTTGAAGAAAATAGTAAATAAAGTACTGTAGTATTATTATAAGAGACTAAGCTGGTCAAATACTGCCTGTTTTCACTCGTCCTGGAGCGCTTTTGAAGTTGATGGCTACAAGCATAAACCTAAACTGTAAGCCAGTAAGAAATGTTCTTGATTGTTCTCGACAGTTCTCAGCAAGTCATTTAATTCACAGCCTAGTATAAATGTCTAGTATTAATGTATTGTTTCTAGACATGGATAGTATTGGCTGTCACAAGAAATATAACATAAATTTCATTTAAATTAAAAGGTTTCAGTGGCAAAAAGGACAGCAGAAAACATCTGTACCAATTAACCAGAATCAAGGAACAAATTTGTGATGTAGAGCTTGCAGAGCAATACTTTCCTGGCTGTTTGCTAAGTGCTGCGTGAAGCATGACCTTAACCACAGTCTCAGCTGGGAGCCTGGACCAATTAAAAAAAACCAAAATCTGCCTGGGCAGCAGAATCTTACCTACTTTGTAACGCCAAGTTCTTACATAGGATTTCCCATCTTACTATTAGCTGCATTCTAAGAAATAAATGGCAGTGCTGAATTACAGGTTTATTTTCACTATTAAAAAACTGAAACATGACTTCTTTTCAGCTGACAATGTTGTTGGGTCGGCTGTGAAGCTAGTCCAGTTATTGCTATATAAAAGCTATATAAAGCTTTTTTTCATTAAAAGCTATATAAATCTCTTATAGAACACCCTTAATATTCCACTGGTACATATTTTCTAACATTCTAAAAAACAGATTTAAGACATGGGTCATACTTTTAGCTGAGACCAAAGTTCTCTGGCTTCTCTGTCTCCATAATCTTTTTCAATCAAATCCAATTGAGCTTGGAGTCGGTGACGAATAAAGAAGGAAGGCCAATCACTCTGCCATTCATTCACCTAGAAAACATGACAGAGGTTTGTAATAAACAATTTTAACATATACATAGTCTTTTAACATATAAATAGTCAGTATTAATAATACATAGATATCAAGTTAAAGTGCTCGGTGCTCACACAATGGCCTAGGCAATGTTAGTACGACCTATGCACAATGTTATTAGACATTTAGTTGATTGTTCTTTTGGGAGTGATGCTCTCTTCCATGCTTAGGTGGGGCTGTCTTTAACATGAGATGTAAGTTGAGGTTCTGGCTATTTTCATTCATTCAAATTTTTCTAATGTATTTTAAAGGAAGAGTTTCTGGTGAGATCATTTCAGTTGTTCCATACTATATTCCAAAATCTTTCTGGTAATGCATTTCTAATTCGGTGAAAAGTTGTACTTAGCAAAGGGTTTGAGATATTGAAAGTTCATTCAATTAAATAGTAGAATGAAATTCTACCATGTGCAGAGCCAGCAAATGACTGATTTATCTCCGAGAGCCCTTTCCAATGTCTTATGTCATGTGTTACATGATGAGGCCCTCTAAAAGCAGTGGATTTTGCCATTTGAGATCCATATACTAATGGTTTAGAGAAAACAAAACCAAGACATGGTATGTGAAGGGATATTTATTTTATTAAGTATCACCAATTTTCAAATAAATTCACATTCTTCAATCTACTGTCTGCTTGCTGCATGCATTGTAGCAAGCCACACACATTGAATAGCCATCGTATTCCCTTCACTGTCAGGTCAGAATGAAACAGTGAAAGCAAAACTGTGATCATTAAGCTGAAGGCAAATGAAAAAAGCTTTTTGTGTAAGGAGTTCCTAGAGCTACGTGTGTACATGTCAGCTTTCATAGACATGGAACATACCTGTGGTATATAACCACAGCAGGTGGCTGTATGGAATCCAAACTTATCCACATACTGAGACTCAGAGTGACCTGCTCCTTTACCTAAGAAACAAAATAATTATTGTGAGCTTTGAGATCCTTACATAGCAAAGTTTGCAAACACAGAATTAAATTTTAGAGAACAGGCATACAAAATAATTTTAAGCAGTAAGTCACACTTATTTCATGGTCACAGCCCTCTCTAAAGATGGAAAGAACTCTCTTAGACTTGAAAATATTGAATGGAAATGGAGGTGCAATTAGTCACATTAGTGACTTTTCTTTGGATAAGAGAGTTAGACATTCAGGAACAGGGTCCAGATCACAGATTCTGTTTCGACTGTTTTGACACTTGAACATGTTGTCATTAAACATGACTTATTTTTGATTCACAGATCATTTGTGACCTGCAATATTGCACCACAGCCAAATGAATGATTTCATTTTTGGTTTAGTACGTGATATCAATACTCTACCAATTGTGTTTCCCTCCTTCCTCAATTTCTCTCCAAGTTTCTGGTTATAAAGATGAAGATCTGCTATCTGTTCTCCAAGCTTTGACGAATATCTGTAGGATCAAAAAACAAAAAGAAACAGAAATAAGACAAGTAAATGAAATATTACAGGGGAAAAAAAAATCTCAATTAAATATGACCAAGTATATTTTTGGCAAATACAGAATCTTAATCAACTTTGCAAGTACATAACAGGGAGCAAATGATTAGACAACAACTCTGAAGAAACAGGTTGTAACAGTTAACAAGATGAACATAAGCCAATGCTCTTGCAAGAACAGTAAACAGAACACAAGGTTGTAAAAACAGGAGCACAGAGTGCAGGAGGATCAAGTAATCCTCCTTATCAGCTCCACATTAATAAGCAGAGAACAGAACATGGTATCTACTTTTGGGCCTCATACATCAAGATCAGTTGAACAGCAATAAGAATGGTAAGTCTAAAAAGAAGCTACAAGCAAGGATGGAGGTGGCTTAATGCAGACAACAGACAACTAAAAACCAGCTGAAATATCACACAGATATCTGAACAAGAGCTGCAAGGAGGGAAACTAATTTATTCTTCAGCGAAACTTCATATTATCTATTCATTTAGTTCTTCCTCACCCTAGTGTCTTTGAACTTGTTGACTTGCTTCAATCATACTTGAAGATTATACTTAGAGAACCAGAGGTTTCAAAGACCTAAGAAGCCTATAAATTTAAAGAGAACTGGTAGGTGGGGAAAAGAAACTCACATGAAAAATCTCATGAGGGAAAAGATGGGCTAAACTCAGCCATTATTGCATTCATTTTAGTAGCATCTCAGCACATGTGAACGAGCACACAAAGCTCAAGGCCAGCAATAGCATGCCATTTCTATTGCAGATAGGTGGTCAGGGAAGAGCAAAGTATGGGGAAGGAGTGTATACACACACAAACACATATATAGATATGTTATATATATTTTTATGTGCACATATGCACACACAAACACACATCTCGACAAATATAAGCTCTAGCTCTGAGAGAACAGAGAGGATCTTCGCTAAGAAAATATGCCCCAAAACATAGTAAAAAGAGAGAGAGATGTACAGACATACTTGTTGAGGTGCTTCATCTTTAGGTACTCCATGACAAACATTGCTCCTCCTCCAGGTAGATCAATTATTTTAATAGGCTGAGGGACTCTCACAATATTGGTTTTCTGAATAGCTTCCAAACTTGCCATTTCCCCTTCAAACATTTTTCTAGCCTGTCGGGGAACAAGAATATCCTTGGGCTAAACTATGGATGTCTGCAACAAGTACTTTGGAACAAAACAGCCTTGTTTACAAAGGTACAAGGAGTTAATTCATCTTGATAAAAGAACATAGGTGCAGCAAGGTTTCAGTCCACACAGGGAGACTTGAATACCTTAATTCTAACTTGTTTTTTGCCCCGAAATTCATTCCAGGGTAGTGGGATTCATCACATTTCACCATGATTTCTAGCTGCTTATGGAGATACCAAACTACTCAGACATAACAGGACATATCTCCGAGGATAACACCCAAAACCTCCTCCTTCAAAAGCACAGATGACCACTACTAAATAAAGTAAAAGATTGAATCCTTAAACTGGTTCTCCTTTCCATGCAGGTCAATGGCCAGCAGACGGAGACGACAGTACAAATATTAAGCCTGTACTCTACATTTTTAAAATAAAGATGCTGTTCTTCACAGCAGTTTTAGGATGTTTTTGATATTGACAAAGCAAATTTCTGATGCGCTGTGGTGTTACAAAACACAATTGAGCATTCATTTAGTAATAGAAAAGTCAAGAGCTTGACCTGAAAAATTGCAAGAATCTTACTGCTAGAAATACAAAGAGCAATGGGGAAGTTTGAAACCTCTGTAGCTTTAAAAAGAATACATCATGAATTTTAGCACTGGCACCCTGTTTGCTCCCTCACTGTTCCGTCCTCCCAACTGAAACATCAAAAGAAATGCAGTGAATGCAAATTTAGCTTTAGGCTTTTCCAAACCCTAAGTACTACAATTACAGCTCTGTACTTAGTCTCCATTTTACATGCTGCAATGCCAATTCCTGTTGTTGAGGGTTATCACATTGCATTACACCTCATTTTGCATTAAACAAACCTGCTGCATTCATACTTGATATAATATAAACTACGGCTTTTAAAAGAAAACTGAAATAATTAGAAGTCAGCCTGAAATTGCAGAACGCTACATTACTAACAATCAGGTGCTTTTAAAATAAAAAGCTCTCTACATGCAATAATATTATTAGTTAAATATCTGCTAGCATTAACCTGAGGCTTGTGGTTGATTTTAACAAATACTCGTCCACTGTCTGTTTCATAACCTTGGCCTTGGCTAATGTATCCTCCTCCCGAGCTTCCAAATGCCTTCAGAACGGAAGTTTTCAGTTCTGTTTTCAGGATTTTTTCCATGGTAGTTTCCAGGCTGCTGCAGCTGCTTTCTGCTAAATCCACTGCAAAACAAGATTAAAGGTTTGGGTCCTTCTTTCACTGTCACTCTGCTATGAGGTAGAAAGGACCACCCACCAAATTAAAAAAAAAAAAAAAAAAGCAGCCAAAAATAAAAAGCAAACCCAGAGATAATGTTTCAGAATGCTTTGCGTCCCATGGGCTTTTATAGCTCTACATGAAGAGTAAAAATCTTTATAAATATTTGCTAGAATAAAATGGAGGGGTGTGCCCTGGGTCCTCTCTCAACTGTGCTGAGAGCTGCTGGTATTTGTAGTTTGGACCTGTTTTTCTTTTTTAAGCTCTGTGAGCGCATTGGTAGAAGAGGTCATTTTTAAACCAATCCACTAGAGGGAGTCTAAACGCAACAATACAAATTGCGCACTTGTATTGTGGTTATTTAAGATGTGGAAAACAAAGTTGCAGCCTGTAAGGATTCAGTTAAATCATGCTGCTGACCATAAGTCAGCCACCAGAAATACGTGGAAAGGTTGGTGGGTTTTTTCTCTGCTTGTAGCTGCTTTGTGTGGAATGGAGTTCTGTTGTCACAGAGATCTTGAGAACACTTTCCCTTCTTGGGACATAATTCAATCTCTTGTAAGAGACAGTCAAAAGACTTTCATTGCCTGGAAGTGCCCTCCAGTCAGTGAGATAGTGACATGCTTAGGGCTGGACATTATCAAGTGAAAATTCATAGTAAAAGCATCAAGCTGGTAATAAAGAAATTCGAGATACGGTTCTATATGCTTCTCCAGATTTAACGCTGACTTTAGGATATTATCTCACCTTTTTATCTCCGTTCACAATCTGTAACACACAGAAAGATCCCTTGGGTACTGCTGAATTTAATCACTTCATACTTGCAAAATGCACTGACACCCTCAGGTATAAGGTGTTAAACGTCTAAAACATGTTATAACCCAGACCCTACAATATTCATTTTAATAACGTCTGTATAAAGATAACATCTGGTTAGGTGGCTGTGACCAACTCCTAGCACATTACAATCTGTGGAAAAGGCTGCAGTTCTTGTTCTCAACTGGAGCAGCAATACCTACCATCTCCCCAGGGAAATTCTGGATTCCGTTGTCACTGCTGCACTGTGCTTTCACACATTTATCTCTCTTTTCACTATTATTTGTTTGTGTTGATTCATATAAGCTATTTGGTTTTGACAGAAAAAGGAATGATTACTGGACAAATACTGGCTTCATTTAGGTAGGCTTTTCACTACATTCAGAAATGGTTCCAGCCCTACATGGAGCGAAAAATACTGGTATACTACAAGTTATTTCTCAAACAAGTAATTTCTCAGAACATAGCTCCTTATGGTACACGGAGCAGCTGCAACATAGCAGACCTCAAGGAGACAAACTGGCTAAGGAGGAACTTTGTAACAGCCAGATTTATTTGAGCAGGACATTGCTTACAGAGTAAGAGCACAAGCTGAAAAAGTGCAGCTCATGGCCTGAAATCAGAAACAGTGATTCAAATACAGAAGAGTATTCAAGAACAGCAAAAAGCCGCACTTGAGGTTACGTATCTTGGTTGGACATTTGCATTATATGTCTAAAGTAACCAGTGACTGCTTTGGCAATCCTGCTACAAAGTCCAGCTGTAATATTTTATAACCATCACATCACTGATATACTAACTTTAATACAGATTCTTCACAAAACAGAGCTACAGAAAGTAATGTTGGGGAGAGGTAGAGAAGAGTCAGCACTTACTGTAGGATTCTCAAGTAGTTTTTCCATACACTTATGGAGCATTTGTGCCTAGGAAGTGAGCCACAGCTGCTAAAGCAAACAACTATTCCTGGACCAAAGAAAGCTTGAAGCATAAGTGCTCGGCATGTAAATTACATGTAAATTAAATCACAATAAACCAGTGCACATGCACTCAAAGCAACTTGATTACGGCGGTAGTTTTTGGACAATTTGAGGCAGTTAGTTAATATGACTCATATGACTAATTTATAGATAGTGAAAATGCCAATTTGAGTTTCAGGATATACAAAGCCCTAAAGAGTATCCTACTATTAGAACAATGGTCTCCAACTGATGAAAGGAGGGAATTGTACCCTGGGTTGCAATGACGCATGTGGGGAAAGGAATTAAGTTTTTTGGCAACAAGATAAACAACAATGACCAGGGACCCTTATTTCTGCATACTGAAAGATACCCGAATTCATTTTTCTATTTACCTGTTAAGGAGGGAAAAAAAAAAAAAAGGGAAAAAAAAACCCAACACAACCCAAAACCACAAAACAAACAAGAATGGATCGTCATCCACAATATTACTATTGAACCCAAATTTTTGCAGTCTAGTCTAACATGGACATGCCTCCTACAGTTTCCAGTGAAGATGCCAATAGTTACTGACTGTAACACTTTTTTCAGCATTCTGACATTCTGTTTTATTTTTTGTTGAACGAGAAACAGGACTGTGTTAATCCAAATATATTGCATCACTTATATAGTAGCCAAGAGATAGGAAATCCTTCTGTTTGCTTCCACAATGGATTGATATTTAACTAGTAATGCACAGGTGAAAGGCCTGGTTTCCTAACATTTTGTTCACATTCTGTGCCATCAAGCAACTTCAAACAATATCATTTCAAACACTGGAAGTAAAGGAACTCAAAAGCATCCCAGGTGGGCTCGAAGGAACAGAGTGCTTGAGAACAACCCCGTCAATGAAAGCCCCTACCAGGAGCAATTCAGCACCATGGCCAGATCCCAAAGGAAAGTACAAATTCCATCAGTGAGCAGCGAGAAGAAGGTGCGGAATCACAAAGGACTATTTCCATGAGTGTTGTCGGGCTCCTGGATTGAGACCAATCCTCGGAGTTATGCTTATAGTGGAGTTTGTAACTGTTTCGTTTCCCAGCTCTTTCCTTGTTTTGCTCACAACTGCTTATAATACGTTTGCTTTCAAAGACTGTCCAGAAGACATGCATACCAATGAGAAAAAGATTGTTTAATTCTCCTCTGGGAGTGACAGTATCAAAAGAATCATAGGAAACAAAGAAGCTATATAGAACAATGAAAGCCAAGAGCAATAAAATTCTTCCATCATAAAAACCTCCCTTCCTTTGACAGCAGTTAGTTTCTCAGTAAGGAGCTATCCAAGGACAAATAATTCAGAGCTCTTTTAATCCTATAGATGTGATCTTCAGTATAATTGCACAGGCTGTCGCTCTTTAGACAGTATCAACCATGCTTTGGGATATTTCAGTGAATTCTTGGAGATTTCATTGAAAAATGTGTTGAAAAGCAATTTAATATTATCTTACAAAGAAAAATAATAAAGCTATTGTGATTCTGGTGCAGCTTAGTAACCAGAAATATATTTTCCCCTTAAATCTTTTGTCACAAGCAGTGCCTACAAGACAAGCTGATTATATACCACCTCCCACCCACTCTTACTTCTGCTAGAACAGTCCAGCATCAGTTAACATCACCAGATCTATTTTGGAACAACAGTGAAGACAAAAAGCAGGAAGAAAAACAGTACTAGAGTGCAACATTCCTATCTGCGGGCAGCTTTTGCAGATGGCAGCAGTCCATGAGAAAGAAAACAAAGTCACGCTGAAATGTAGGGTACACAGGAACTATAAGCAATTCAGCAGAAATACGGGTTCTTGCAGAGAGGTTCAAAATGGATTTATTTTCACAATGAGGACAGCCAAGCCACGAAACAGGTAGCCCAGAGAGGCTGTGAAGCCTCCATCCTTAGAGGTTTTCAAGACCAAAGACCTAAGTAACAAGGCCTGTCCTCCTAGCTTATCCTGCTTTAACCAGGAGACTGAACTAAGTGACCTCCTGAGATCTCCCCCAACCTGAATTTTCCTATGATCCTAACCACTGAGGCCAGATTTCCAAGCTTCCCTTCTCCTAACTCCTCTCCAAGGCAGAAGCTGATGTTGTTAAAATTACACATAATCATATCCCAACTCACTAATTAATTCCTTAAGGAATTAATTTCAAAATCTATCTTAAATTAAGAAAAAAAATATCAAGAGATCTGGTTTTCCAAGTATTAAAAATAAATGCCTTGAGATGCTTTAGTCTACATATGCCACACATGTATTGTGATCCATCTTGAGAAAAGACTTAGAAACATGAGAGGACATTACAATTTTTTTTACAATATAAAAATACATGTACACTGTATATTTAAGAAAAATTCAGTGGTTCTTTTACCCTTCTTCCTTGTCCAAACTGAAATGGAAAGTCAGCAAAATTATAGTACAGAACCAGGAAATACAGAATGAGAGCATGGGTACAAGGAAACATGCTCACCAGATTTATAATGCATGGAGGGAGCCAAGAGGGAGGAATATATGAGAGAGAAAAGCAGGACACATTACCTTTAAACTATGAGAGAAAGAGGTAAAGAATAACACAGGCATGCCTAGAACACATAATGCAACAAAATGATCAGAGGAGAATTCTAAAAGCAGTGCAGAACTATACAATATGTAAGAAAAAAAATAATTTACCTTATAGAACTGCAGCAATTACTTCTTAAGGGCCCACCAGCAGCCTGGCTTCAGAAGAGATTTCATCCCCTTCTCCATCCTCTGATTCAACTGCTGCCTATAAGAACTCAAAACCAAGGGATCCATGGTAGAGTAGAGCTTGCTGTTACATTGTTTGTATTCCTCTCTACACCTCTTCCATTTTTAATTGTAGCACAAAATAGCTTTGCTAAAGTGAGCATATACCTTAAATTTTATCTCTAAATACAATTGTTTCTATTTACATAACTTGCATACAACACAATTTTCTTTCAATCACAAAAATATCTTGATTCAGTTCCATTAGGAAAAGGCGATCTTTGAAGACTTACCATTTATCACTCAAGTGTATGACTGACAGAATATCCACCTTCATATCACTTTTCATCTTCTAATGCTAAAAAGTACTTAGGTATTTTAGCAAAATAAACATGTTGATTTGTTGAAGCTTTGTAAACAGAATGACCTTGTTAAGTAACTTCTAACTTTATCATGAAGGCATACGGAAATAAACAGTTAAGGGATCTAACCAGAGTGAATGCTGGCTAAAATTCCACAGCATCAATCAGCTGCACTAAGCAGTGTTAAGTGTGGGTGAATGGGATAAGAATGCACACATGGACATACTATTTCATCAACAACATCCAAACAGATGGTACAATACATAAGGTTTGAATGCACAGATAGGACCTCAAATGATACCGTAACTGAACAGTATGTAAATTTTCTTCAGTGACACACCGCTCCAGACTAAAATCCATGGCTACTTTCCCCCCAACACCTTTGATGACCATAACTCTCTCACAAACTAGAGACCTTTAACAGGTTAGAGCAAGTAGCTCCCCAAGAATGGACGCAAGCTGTAAGGTTTTAAGTCAGAAAACAGAGACAACAATAATCAACTGGGAAACTTTTTATTTAAGCAACAAGGTGAAAGTAAAAGCTATTCTACCAAGCAAGGCTTTAAAACTTTTTGTAGCAGAAGTTAGACAGCTAGTGAGAAGAGTAGTAGAATTAAGGAAAGTTATATCAAGTGATAGCCTTCTTTAAACTTGCTTCCAATTTGTATAAATAACTGCAAAACCAGCAACTAAAAAACCCTCTGTAATCTGTCAATATCCAATGAAAAACATTTTTAATTAATTAAAGTCATTCCCAAACATTCAAAATGCTTGTTAGGAATCATGCACCTCTCTCACCTACCTGGTACGCTTGCACTGAAATATCATTACCAGCCTACATCAAAAAGAGTACAATGTTAGTATTACCATCTTACAGGTACAAGAAATAGCTAGTCTGCAAAGCTATCCTTAAAGAACTTCTGACAGTGGTGTAGAGCTGCTGTTCTGTGAGTTACATTTTATTTTCCTTTGGTTTCATGTCTCTTATCCTGAGAGCTACAAAGTGCACTTAGTGGGGACCGAAGAAAAATGTTAGCTTATGGCACCTGTAGTGTAAATTACAGAAAATTTATGTGAAGCCTGTATCACAGCCAGATGGCATTATCCTGTGGGCAATGACAAGAGTCAAAAAGTACATCTTCTGCTTGTATGAGTGAGAGAGTACATCTTCACAGGATGTGTACCTGAAAAGGTCTTTAAGAATGCACACTATTGGACAAAAGCATAATCCAAAAGAGAGCTAGTTCTGCTAAAACCAAAATTGCTGTAGATAAGAGCCCACTGACCAGCAAGCACAGAACAGCCTACAAGAATGCCATGAGGCACCAAAATGCACATGCTAGAAAAAATTATAAGCATTTCCAAACAGCTTTGTAACAGAACAGGAAGCAGTCTCCATCCAATAGAATCACATTAGCATAATGAATAGCAATCACTTTTCACAGTTCCCATTACATAATTTTCTTGTTGACCTTCAAAATATTTTGTTAACATTCTTCTCATGCACATAACTGGACATGAAGAGCTGAAAGAGTCTGAGCAATCTATCACAAAGGTGTGTGGGGGGAGCATTAAAAAGTAATGAGCAACTTTTTCAGCCATCTCCTCAGTAACTGAGAAAAGCAATTTTCCATTTCACAAACACTTCTCTAATGTCTTCCATTAGGGTGCAAATGTAAACCCTGGTATTTCTCTACTCTGAATCACGACTGGTCCCTAGGAAAGAACTTCTTCCAAATAATTTAGACTTAAGCGCTTGATCTGTATTAACTTACCTAGTCTCAAGCATACAATGCTTTCTTGACACCAACAGATCTTTTGTTCAACTGCATAAACTCATTAGCTATTTCCCTCATAAAGGTATTCCCAACTATCCTAAAAAGGGATGACTACGTTACATCGGTATTTAGCAGGAATCACTGATTCTAGGTCTTTAGCTGGGCAACGAGGTCAAGGGTCTAATAGCTTTTTTTAACATTACTACTCCTGTAGTTGCACCACCAAGTATGGGGTTTTCCAAGCAACATAGGAAATATTCTGCTTAAGCAGAGAGTCACTTTATAAGGTTTCTCATAATGTTTAGAGATGACCCTCTGTACCCTGTACCAAAATGGTTCCAATGGTTCATGTAGTGAAAAAGCTGATAAAGCTTTAGGCGTTTCTCAAACCCTGCAGCTTTGGGAATTTTACTGTGGTAAGCAGAGTAAAAAGAACTGCTGAAGCCACCGAACATCCCAGCTATTGCAAGCTCATACTCTGAATGGCCGTAGAAAGAAGCCGGATCGAAGATAATTGGACCAGAATCATCCTCAGCTACATTTCCTCCCCAGAGATCTCCATGCAGGAGAGCAGGAACAATTTCTACGTCACAGAACAAACTGGGTATCTTCAGCTGCAGGGGGAAAAAAAGCAAGACACGTTAAGTACTACATTTTAATGTGAATGATTACAGAGTTTTATCTGCATACATGTGGAGCATGAATTGAAACTTCTTAAAAGTCCGTTAAAAAAAACATAACTTGAAGTGGCATAGGACCTAGTCAATAGAGATGCTGAGACAATCAAGAGGATTTCTATTTTTCATAAAAGCCAGCAGCTGAAGAATAGTCATCCAAATGTTTTTTAGCACTAAGAAAATAAAAAATTTAAAGTGGCATTCGGTGCTGCAATATTGACCAGCTTTAACAACAACAACAACAACAACAACAACCACCACCACCACCCACTTCATCATTAGAAGGCTCAGGAATCTCTCACCAACCTTGAAGAGATTTCTACGAAGTAGTACCCAAATAACTAATACTGCAGTTACTTAATCAGATGCAAACCTTAAATGAGTAGGTAATATGCAGAACAGTACTGCTTACATGCATTTCTCATCATGAACATGTTGGAGGGAATGAGAAGTGTGAACGTGATCTAGTATTTCCCAAACAGTAAGGCAAAGTGCTTTTTGGCACACATTCACTTTGGAATATTAGCATAGGGTGATGTGGCAAAAGCCATTATATCTTAAAATAAAAGGCATTTTAGTCCCTAAAAGATGGAATCTCTTACCAACAGAACCAACAAACAGGAACTTTGGTTTACGAAAAGAAAATCGAAACAACTGATACCTAGCTATCACCATAATGAGAGTTGAGAGAACTTCTCCTACCTGAAGTTGTGCCCAAAGTTCTCTTGCTTCCCTGTCTCCTGAATTCTTTTCGATCATGTCCATCTGCGGCTGGATTCTTTGCTTGGCAAAGAAAGTCACCCAGTCATTCTGCCAGTCATTCACCTGAAGGAACAGGATTGTAGATGTCAGTTCTACACCACGCAAAAGACCAATTTTATTCTTTTTTACATAAAGCTTTGGAGGATTATACAGCCTTTGTGCTGAAACCATCCAGGACAGTAAATGCTACCATTTAACAGACCGTTATCTTAAAACATTAAATTAGGGGAATAATTTTCTCGAAGTGATAAAACCCAAGAAATTGAAGAGCTATGAATGTCCAATGCAGCTGTAAGTGCTGTCCAAAGCACTACTTTCCTTAGCAGGCTGAACAATGTTTTTTCTTTTTATGACTCCACAGAAAAAAATGAATTTCCATTATGATAATTTCGGCCCTTTGTATCACTGAAGGGAAAGTAAGATAAACTTATAATTCTATCGGTCTGATGAAGGACAACCTACCTGTGGAAGATAGCCACAGCAGGTAACTGTATGAAAGCCAAATTGATCCACAAACTGGACTTCCATTTGCCCTTGACCTTTACCTTTCAAACCAAAGACAAAAATCCAACACTAATGACAAGATTCTAGGTATCTACAATGCAAATGGACCTTAAAAACTATGCAAGGGTACAACGCTGCTTCTACTAAGAATAAAAAAAATTGCATCTTAACACTCTTTTTGTTACAATGTTTTTTTTTAAGCTTAAAGCCTGATGGAAAGCAGCTATATTATAATCTTCATAATCACATTTTGAGGTAGCGTATCTCCTCTGATACCATGTCCTTGCAGAAACTGTTGTTTGGGATACCAAGGGTCCCAAACTGAATAAACGTTTTGCTTACATAGATCCAAATAGAGCAACCAAAAGCAAAAGGACAATCCCCTGCTGGGTGTTTCATCCAAATCTATTTTCATAATATCTTTAGTGGAAGAAGACGAACTTATCCTGAAATAACAAAAGCTATTTTAACTATTTTGTAGATTATTATTAACTAGGTTAAATTTGCAAACAGCTGTGTACTGTACCAACTGTGCTCTCTTCTTTCTTCAGCTTCTCTCCAAGTTGCTGGTTATGAAGGTGCAGATCAGCCAGTTGTGTTCCAAGCTTTGCTGAATGTCTAAGAAACAAAAGTGTTCTTAGCAACACTGACAAATGAATGATTCCAGTTCTCGATATTCCAGGAACTACTTAAAAGATTTATTAAGCAAATAAAATAAGTTCTGCATCTCTAACAAAGTACATTTTCAAAATATTCCACTTATAAACACCTCCCCTTCTAATAAAGATTACATATTAACATAGAGCAAAATGTACTTACATGGTCATTTCTGACAACACTATCAAAAGTGAAAGTGAGAAGCAATCATAAATTCAGTAACAATGAGAAACTATCAATTCTAATTTGCGTAATATCACCTCCATATGGACTTTCAGTAAGATATCCGTAAGAAAACTATGCACAACGTGTTATGCTGCTTTTTTTTTTTTTTTTGGCAAAGCATCTTTGGGAAATAGAGCCAAGCAAGACTCATTCTCCTCTTTATGTTTGTCTCCAACTTCTCTCTAAAAGGCCTAGAAGACGAAAGAGTCAGGTGGGCCTTATTTATTAACCTTGCAGTAATTACAAACAACTCTTACAGCCAGTTGCTCCCGTGTTAGCAAAAGTACATTCCTTTTCCTGTCTTTGACCTCTCACATCTTTCCCTGTTCTCAAGGGAAACTGCCCTGTTTAAGGCAGTTATTTCTTTATTTTGTTCCTGTTAACACAGATTGTAGCTATCCCCTGAAATTTGTATGACAAAGGTTGCATTTCCACACTGTCATCTCAATCAGCTCAAACACAACAGGATTTCTGCTCTTTGAGGTCACTGAGGGCTCTTCATGAATTAGAAATTCTGCGGACAAGTAGGATGAGGGATAAGACTTTAAACTGGTTGCAGAAGTTCTGAGATTGGGATGAGAAATTGGCCATGCCCACTTCCCTAATGGAATCAGACAGAAATATTCATCATATTTTAATTTACTCAAGTGTTTGCCACAGAGAAGGGCCAAAAGTTTGAAACTATCAAAATCAAGGTAAGAGCTTGAAACCAGGATTCATTCATTTGGGGAAGTGCCTCTGCATACTCATAACAAGCAATATTAAACACTGGTTCTTATATCAAGGGCAAGTACACAAAACAGGTGATCAGGTAGGTCCCTTTCCTCACTGTAAAGAAACACCTTACTGTAAAAATGGCTAATTACCCCAAAAAATACCAAACAAACAAAAAACCCCAAACAAACCCAAAACCAAAGAAAAATCACAATTACTTCTTGACATAAGACCGATTTGCCAGGTGAAGCATTATGAAGTATTTTATACAGTTCTCTGCTGTATAGCTTCCCAAACAGACCTTGACTCGATTCAAAAAAACAAGTTTCCCCTCTGAAAACAAGTGACTTAATCGTCATAATAGTCACAATTTCTGGTTAAAGGATGCAAAGATAATACTGTGTTTTACCTGTTCAAGCCTCTCATTTCCAAATGTTCCATCACAAACAGTGTAGTGCCCCCAGGCAGGTCTATAACTTTGATGGGTTTAGGCACTTTTATCGTCTGCGTTTTCAAGATGGCTTCCAAACTTGCCATTTCTCCCTCAAACATTCTTCTGGCCTGCCAAATGTTAAAGGAAAGCATTAGCCTCTATGAACACCAGTCATAGCTAAACAAAGCTCTTTCACAAAACCAATCAAGGCTGTATATGTTAAATAGAACGCTTGGAGCAAGTGGTTACTGCATGTACAAGATACAAACAGATCCACACCCCCAGATTCGACAGTAATTTTGCAATTACAGAAATTTCACTTCATAAACTGACTCCATGGAAGTGATTTAGGTTCTAGCATTCTCTGTAATCATAAAAATATCTTAGAAAGTCTGTTTACAATTGAAGGAGTGCAAACTGCTTATATATAAAATGTAAGCAATATTTTATTAATAGATTATGCAGCCAATGTCTAGAAAGCTATGGGCAACATACATCATCAGTTGAGAGACTAGAAGAATGGTGCTGACATTCACAGTCTTCATGCCTTTCCTGACACAGAGTGCTTAGTAATATAGACAATCTTCAATATTGCCTAATTTGCAGTCATAGAATAATTTTCCCTGGCCTATTTCTTTTGCCTCACGAGAGAAAAAACAACCAAAACCACTATCAACGATAGCAGCCAAATGCCCCTTACTGCACTTGCGCATAGAAGCCCTTAGAACCCAAGCCATACCAACTGCATTTGCTTTGAAAACATTCTGAATTTAGGAACTATTTCTGCAACTGTTATCCGCACCAAGTAAAATCTATTCTCTTTAGTTGTTCCACTGACATCAGTGACACTAGTCATATGAAGAAATGCTGCTATAGAAGACGTAGGCAGAGGCTGCAGAAAAAAGGTACGTGGGAAATCTACGGTATCTGCTAAAAGCAAAAGAAAGGAAATACAATGAATAAAACAGAACCAGAATACTAGCCCTTTAGTACTGATACATGAAACACAGTCAAAGGACAATTTGCAACATTGACTAAAAATTCCAAAGCCTACAGAGATCAAGAATGAAGAGCTGCAGAACTGCTGAGCCACGAGTTAGCTTTGTTCAGAGGAAATCAGTAAATACTGTATCTCTGTCTAAAGCATGATCACGATAGTAGGTTACAGTCAGCTGTTATTTTTTAATAGAGTAAGAAAAATAGTGTTTTCTAAAGAAGTTTGTTTTTCTAAAGAAACTGCTGATATACACCCACTGCTGCACACACAGCACAGCATTAGAATACAGTTTGGCAAAGTTCACTTTAATCAGCACTCAGAATCCACACACAGGCAAAAGCATAGAAAATTAAATTATTATCGAATAGAAAATCTATCCAGATCGGTTTTTTTTCCAAGCCCTATCTTGTAGCTAGCTGGATTATATACCTAAATACACAATATACAAAGGCCCAAGCGTAAGGGCTACATTGCTATTAATTCAAACTGTTCTCAGCCTAATGTAAAGCAGGAAAACCCTTCTATATTTTCCCATGGTATCACCTCAGTGCATCCATCCAGCTCCCTGATATGATCAGAAAGCATGGACAAATTTGGAATAGATATAATTGCACACATGCTTTCAAAAACATTTGTTTGCTATTAAAGGCAAATACAAGTTCTGACAAGTTCTTCCAGTGAAGGTATTCATTTGACAGACACAAGTGCGGAGTACCTTTAAAGTAAATTCCACCTGATCTCTGCTTTTGCAAATAAGGATGCCATACTTATGGCAAGGTATGTCACAGATATGTACCTTCTACAGTAGCTAGTACCAGGTATTGAAAGGACAAAGAAGAAAATCTTGAACAACAATTGTGGGAAGATATCATTTATTGAGAAAAGCTCTTTCTTCTGTGCAGGGAATTACTGGCTTTGTTAAACAAAGAAAGAAGCCTGCCTTCGGTAGATAATTTTATACCTTCTTTGTTGCTCCACTTTCACAGCTTATGCAGCCACAGCCATACGACCGTTACCCCTGCCATAATTGACAGCAGCATGCCATTGTACTGCATGCCCTGGCAAATTATACTGATACTGCAACAGCATCCCACCAGCAATGCTGCTTCCCATCCCAGCGCCTACCCCCACGGGGCGG
>VYZM01008021.1:959085-987350 GCA_013398915.1 Dromas ardeola
CCGGCCGCCTCCCCCCCGCCAGCCCCGGGCATGCCGCTGCCTGCCCGCCCCGCCGTCCGCCGCGCTGCCCCGGCCTCCCCGGGCCCCGGGATGGGCCGCGGGAGCTGATCAGTCGGGGAGGCCGGGGGGAGCGCCGGGGAGGATGAGCCAGGTGGGAAGCCCGGTGAAAGCCTACGATTTCCTGCTGAAATTCCTGCTGGTGGGGGACAGCGACGTGGGCAAGGGGGAGATCCTGGCCAGCCTGCAGGACGGGGCCACCGAGTCGCCCTACGGCTACAATATGGGTAAGGGGGGTCTGTGTCCGTCCGTCCGTCCCTCGGGGGGTCTCTGCCCCCGGTTCCCCTCGCATCGCCTGGCCCCGCACAACCGCCCGCTCGGGGTCCGCACCCGCCGCGGGGCCGCTGCCGCGCAGGAGGCAAAGGCCATGGCCAGCGCGGCGACTGCTCGGGCTGGGGAGTGAGCGCAGGCAGAGCCATGGTGGAAACCAGCCGCTTCTGCGGGTCCCTGCGGGTTACGGAGCTCCCAGGTGGTGCTAGAGGAGAAAAGGGCGCAGGCAAAGACGTGCTGAATGCTGTTTTGCAGTACGTAGTTTTCAGAAAGGAGGTGGAATTGTTGTCGGGGTTTAAAATCCCAGGCAGGTGATCTCATGTGCGAAACTGTTTTTGAAGCTCAAGAGAAATCTTAATACACGGAGTGTATTGATCGAGGTGATAGGGTTGTGATAGGATTTATCTTCCTAAGCAGTTATTTTTCTGTTGTCATCAGTGAGTAAAGTAAAATACTAATGAGTAAAAATACTAATAAAAATGTTTTCTATTAAAGGATCTTTGTTAAACAGCAAAGGTGTTTGCTGTGAAACTGCTTTCACTGAAAGAGCAGAAAAGGAGTTTTTTTTTTCTCCCTCTTTTTCACTGTCATGTTCTTAATATTTACAAGAGTAGCCCTTTAAGATCAAGGTTCATGTTTGTAGTATGTTCTTTCACTTAAGCTTTTTAAAGGGCAAGACTGAAGAGCCTCATCCATGCCAAATATGTTCTGCCTGCAGAATAGGGAGTTGTGAATGTTGCAGACAGTTAAAACTAAGCTAATGGCTCAGTGAAAGGGGGATTTCTAGTTTCCTTCTCTCTCATTCTCCTCTTTTCACTCCCCTAATCTTGTTTGCCTAGAACATACTCTAGTTTCACTTTTTTTCCCTTATGCAAATCTATCATCGACATATTAAAAAGCAAATTGTCTTGTCAAGTTACCCATTGCTTTAATTTACTGCCAGCCTGTGACTAGTTAATCCACTGGAAGGGTTTACATTGACTTCAGATCTGTTTGTTATTATGTGAGTTCACAGTACTGATTCATGGGGAAGAACTGGAGCGAGGGAGGAGAGTTCTCTCTACCATTGCTTATGAGTCAGGCGGTACCTTGAAGGCATCAATGTACATTTTCAGATGTTTGCTTAATAGTTTTGCTAAATCACTCCGTGGGGTGTTGCAGTGTGTTTACGCTTCGTGCTCTTCAGGTGGTTGAAGAAAAGGGACAGAAGGCTTGGGGAGAGTGTGCCCAGCCTGGCTCTGTTCTGAACACACAACCTAGTGTGTAAATTCTGATGCTGAAGGAGCACTTTAGCCGGCAACGTAACTGAGAGAAAATGTTTGACCAGCTCCTGAGCTCATCAGTCTTACTTCAGGCTTTTGCATGTAAACCTTGTGATTCTTGTGGTTTTGCTCTTAAAAAAATATTTAAATTGCGTGGCTAACGCTATAACTCTGTGAATAGATTTCTTGACAGCCAAGAAATACAAATATTCTTTTTGAATTATTCTGCAAGTACTTAACATGCAGCTTGGAAATTCTTCATGGCTACTAATAACTTCAGAATGCATACATAGAGGGTTTTAAGTTTTATGCGCTATTTCATGACTGTAGTCTCTTCACCAGGATATTTATCAAGCTGATCTATACAAGGTTAGGCAAATACAGTAATTCAGGGCCTCACAAACTCTGCTGTGCAAAGCTCACTGTTTCACAGAGACTGAAAGGAGTTCTTAGCCCCGAGAAGATGAGCGTGTCTGAAGAGAGGGATATGAGTTACAAAGGGAGGGCTGATACAACAGATGACATAGTAGTAAAATGCAGGAGGAATATAATCTGATTTTTAATTTTATGCAACTAGTGTCATCATTAAGAATTTTTGTACATACTGAGCCTCAGTGTTTACACAATCACATTATATTGTCTAGCCTCACTTAAGGAAGGATTTTAACCGTGAAAGTTCATAAAAAACATTTCCTTGCTCTTCAATTTATAACGTTCTTGAATGCATCAAACTTGAAATACTTTTGAACACTGCACATAAGCTGCCCAGTTTTGTTGGTGGTCTGTATCCAATATCTCCTCTCTGTCTGTGTCCCTTCAGCCTTTCCCACATCATTTGAGCATCGCTGCGTAGGATGCAGCTGTGAGGAATCTGTGCAGGCTCACGGACTATGAAAATAGAGATGCAAAGAGAAAGATAGAGCTAAACATCCTGTTGGTATCATGACTCATTTTCTAATTTAACTTGTTTTAAAAGCTCGATAAATGCTGGCTTTTTCACCATTTTCAAGTCCTTCCTTAACTGCTAGGATCTACCACTTTTCGTAACGCCAGCTAGGTCTCTGAAATGGAAAGTCTAGTGGAATGATAGATTCTGTCAAAATGTGCCACGTGTGTAAGCTTTGAAATGACAAAGCATTGTGGAGCTTGATGAAGGGGAATGGGTTTGAGACTCCAACGGAAGAGGAGAGAAATGATGTGGTAACAGACAAGAGCAATTGAGGAGAGCAGAGGAGCGCTGAAGGGCCTTCAACATGAGAACAAACAAGTTAATGTGATGAAGCATGGGAATTTGGGCAGTTGTTTGAATTTGTATGTGCAAGAGAGACAGAATTTGACATTTATTGCAACAGGAAAGAGGTTACTCCTGCTGCTGAAATTTAGTAAATCAAAGGTGGAAATGTGAATGTTGAGAAGTCTGGGATAATGAGCTACAAAGGGTGACCAAGATGAAGGACAGATGAGGCCTTGAATAAGACCAGCTGTTCAGCGAACTTACCACTTCTGTGGATAAAATGGAACGATGACACCGCAGTTACAGGGCTGGGTTTCAGAAAGCACAGCAGTAAATTAGGGTTGAGGAAGACAAGTTAGAATTTAGCTTTGGTATAGGGGTCTGTCTTGTGCTAAACAACAGGAGGTATCACTGAGGTGCGCTGCAGTGCTCTAAGTAGAGAGACAGATTATTTATAAAGGAAGTACAGGGAAGGACAAGGTGTTGAACAGAGTGTGACCCCTCCTTTGGGAAGAAGGAGAGTCTAAATGGACCCCATGGGGTATTAGGAGAGGTGGAAGAAAGGCTGAGTGAGGATGGACTCATCAGCAAAGAAGGATCAAGGGGCTTTTGGTTGGTTGGTGTCTTCGGCAGCATCAAGGACAGGTAAGCAGCAAGAAGAGTGAAGGTAAAATAAAACATAGAGTTGACTAGGACAATGTGTGGGGTTGGGGTTTTTTGGGGGTTTGGGTGGGGGTGTTTTAGCCATCAGACTCCCAAAGCCTTTATGTGCAGCTATGTAACTGTCTCATCTCAACTCTATGTGCTCAAACTTTAATTGTATAAACACAAATTAATTTTTCACAGGCACTTTTTCAGCTATTCAAAAATAAATGTGCCGTCTTTCTCATTCCCAGGAAAATACGGCAGTCATATGTCTTACTATTTTTTGTCAGTACACAAAAATGATATGAAATCTGGAGATGGGAAGGAAAGCCAGCATCATGTCATCAGTCAAATCCCTGCAAGCTGCTGCTGGTCCACAAGCCATAGTTTGAAAGCATTTGGCATAGTTCAGCTATCGAGGAGGAGTAAAATCTCTTGGTCTCTGAATTTTTCTTAATGACCAATGGGCTCTGGGTTGGAAAGGAGAAGGGAAGGAGCTTCATTAACATAACAAAGGAAGGATTGCTTTGGAAGATTCATTAAGAACATGATTCATAGAGATAATTTAGAAAGCAGTTATCCTAGAGATGGGCAGGTAGGCAGTAAGGTTAGTTGTCTGGGTAACCTGCCTTTATAGTTCTCCCACATCTTGCTCAAAACTGGAATTACAATAGATTGGACACACTTGATCTCTAACCTGGTAAGAAAAACAGCGTAAAAATGATCTTGGAGACAGCTGCAGAAACTTTGCTTGTAAGCGTCGTTCATTTCTCATCAGAATAAATTCAGAGGAAATAATTGCTTCTAGGCTAGAACATAATACCTGAGATGTGCTGTCACTAGGTAGACAAATATTTTGATGTTTTGCACTAATAGATTTTTATTCAGCTGGATTGTGGTTCTGCTTTCATACTGACGTATGCTTGCAGTGGGATTGCTTGACACAGGGACTGAAAGGAATGATTGTTCCAACCTGTGTACTCCTACCCTTTTTCTTGCAGGAACATCAGGTTTAGACAAATTGTCTCTCCTTTCTCACCCAGCAACCTTTTCGTATTCTCTGAAGTTATTATCACAGTTGTTTGCCTTCCCGTAAATTCCACCTGTCCTTAGATTGAGAACTTCACTGGGGTATTGGCTGGCTTATCTGAATGCTTGAAAAGATCCTGGTGTGTCACAGTTGTGGGTGTTAATAAGTGGTTGTCTTGATTGCTAACACAGGCCTGGAGCTTGTGTGGCCCAGCCTCAGACAGAGCTTGTGGGACAGCCAGGGTACCCTCAGACAGGGAGCATTTAGACTGGGATAGTTTTTTAGCTGCTCGCATCCCAGCAGACAAACTTAAAGTTCATGGTGGCTCTTCGTGATAACTTAATACCCTGATCAAAGCCATTCTTTGGTGTAAAGAGGAGGGAATGGGCCCTAACTAAAATAAGGAAATATCGTTAACATGAGAAATTAAAAGACTTAGATTTGTGAGCTGACTCTGGTTTCCTCCTCTCACGCCCAACAAGACCAAATACAGAACTAACGGAGGTAAAAGTCTTACCGCAAAGATTTGATGTTAAGTTTCTTGGTTCTCTCTTCATGAAACTGTGTTTTTGAAAATGTTACTTGGCTGAAAGGAAGGGGGAATAAAATTATTTTGTTTTCCTCCCAGTCTAATAATGAAGAGGATGGGTTGCTTATCACTGACGTATTTTAAAGCTGTTATATTTTCCTAAACGCGACATGATCTAAAGATTACAATAGAAACTAATGGCAACATCATTAAATTTCTGTCTTTCTTTGGACGTAGCACCAGCTTTTCGGGACAATCTTCAGTCCATTCTATTAGGATTTCTCCAGCAGAACAGTTGTTATAGTTGCTGAGCACCAGTGACTATGAGTAAGTAAACACCTTTTCGAGGTTAATTTTGCTTGTCTATAAATAGACTAGACTTTATCTCACAGCACAGGGAGAGCAAAAATTGATCGCTCTTAGCTGTCATGAAGTAACCTTTCCTAAAAGGCTGAATAGGCGTGAATTTTTTTCCCCCTTTGAATTTTGTTAAAATCCGGTTGTACAGCCACTGATCTCAGTTTAAAAGGATTTGAACTGCATTCTTGTACAAGGGAAAGCAGGTGAGGTTTGATTTCATACGCCAAGTTTAATTGCATAGAAGACATCTAGTGTCTTATCTCATTACTGTAGGCTTCTGTGGCATTGGTGGAAAGAAATAGTTGCTTCAAATAGGGCATCTAACCTATTTTGGGATGAGTCTGTAAAGCAGTAATAGATCCTACTCTAAATATGTTTGTTATGACTGCCCCTTTAACGTGCTATCTTACAAGAGCTGTGCTTACTGCTGAAAGAGGACATTAACTTTAAATTGTATTATATACTGCATATCGTATACTCTCTCCTTACCCAAACATATTGGAGGGAAAAAAAAATCAAAACTGTGTGCACACGCACATAATCAAACCAGGTATTTGTGTACCTTGTTCTTTCCAATAACTAGCCTTTGTTTCTTAGCCAGGCCTATTCAACAACTACAAAGGACCAAACAAAGAAAACACCTGAACTTTGATCAAGCGTATTCTTGTACAGATTCAGAATGAAGAAGCCTTGAAATTTTAATGTCACGTGAATGTTTTTCAGATTCCTGCCTAAAACCAACCTGCACACACTTGTCTGAATTTGATACCTGCTGTTGCTACAAGTAATACTTTAGATTGTTGTGGTAAAAAAGGCTACAGCAATAGCAGTAGCTTACTTTCTTCTTTGTCTTTCTCATGCACGTGCGCTCAATAGCACTAGGTGCTGCCTGTCTCAGTTTCCCTTGGGCCACGGGTGTCTTTCCCACACCCCTATTTTTTTCATAGATACAATGGAGTGGGAAAGTGACTGTAAAAACAAAATTATTGCCCGGCTCCCAGGCAGGTGTGCAACATGAAAGACAAAGTCCAGGCTACTTTGAAAAGTGGTCAGACTTCAAGGTAATTGAGTCCTTTTAAGCTGCTTTGGCCTAACCAAAATGGTATTTGTCTGTGCCAGGATTAAATTTTATCCAATATGTTGGTTAAATTACATTTACATATTGCTGTAAATTTGTCTTTATTCTGGGAGCTAAACAAGAATGGAAAATGGGATTAAGAGTAGAAATTGGCTGAGTTTAAAAGTTTTATTTGTATCCCATTTTATTCAGCTGTTCTGGATTTTGCTTAATATGAGGCTGAGAATATGAAACTAATGCAATATTTGCACAAAATGCTCAACATGGGCTAGTGTTTGTCATGCTAGTTTTATTTAAGGATCATCTTGAATGTAATAACCAAACATGTTTGGTTTGAGCTTGCTATGCTTTTTTATCTACATCTGAGTCTGTTGATATAGTGGAATACATCTGTACAAATAATTATTCCGTTCTTTTATGTCTTGATGTGTTGTACTATGGAAGTATGAACTGAGCAAGCGAAGTAGTCAAATACTCCAGTTAGAGCTGCGCATTCATAAGTGAAGCTGTTACAGATCAAACACTGATTTATCAACATATACTGTATATTTAATGTCCAGTCTTTCAGAAAGTTGAGAGAAAATCAGCTGTCAGCATTGATTGTAACTTAGTACCTATTCAGGGCAAAGGCCACAAAAAGATTGGTGCTCACAACAGCTGTTTATGTATCTAAATTGTCATTCAAGTCTATGGAAAGTTAGACAGCCAATTACTATGAAGTTAGGATGTCATTTCTGTCCAGGAACGGTGGGGGTTTAAAGGTCCAGAAACTAACCTTGCCCACGTCTCTACGGCAGTTTGTGGCATCTAAGAGTATCCTCTTTCAGCGGGGTGGGATAAGCGGAAAAGGGAAAGTATCATCAATAATGAGCTGTGCCCAGTGACAAAGTGTGGTGAAGAACAGGCGCCTTAAGGCTTTAATGTAGCGCATACCTGCTTTTGGTATCATTACATTCTTGTTTGATATGTTAATTAGACTGTTACTCTGACAGCATATTGGTAAAAGGAACATTCGTGCTGTGTTCAGCTGAGACATACTGAATCTGATCAGTGATTCTTCACAGGAGGCATGGGTTTTTTGAATACTAAAGAATATAAATCTCTAAGGAAGCAGAACATGTTCCGGTTCATATAATGTTCGGACTGGCTGAACCAAATCTCTGGCCTGTGCTCAAGGCAAGGTGAGAATCCTCTCTAGGACAGAAAAGTAACTCTTCTGCACCTGGGGGAAGGACGGGCAGAACCTGGCAGTGAAAACACCCTGACATGCACACAAAACTATTTCTGGCAAGTCAGTAATTTTTTTACTGCTTTGCAGGCATATAAACAGTGAAGATCAAGTATTTTGAAATCGTGTTTGTTGTCAGATGCAGGGAAAGCTATTTATTGGTCATGAGATGTAGTCTTGTGCTAAGCTGGAAGCCAGTAGAACAGTTTTGCTGTTTTTTGTTGTGTGGGATTCGCCACTGAAGGGTGGTGCTATGAAAGCACCGTCTGAAGCCAGCGAGGAGTGTCAGAAGATGGAGGTGAGTAAGCAATAGCTGGTGAGCACGAGGAAGCCAGAAGAGCCAAGGCTGTTACTCCCGAGTTATCTTGGACATTAAAATTATTTGTGCAACATCAGATTTCAAAGTAGAAACTGGTAGCTTAATATGCAGAGGTGGAGTAACTATGATGAGAATTTCTGGAATGGAGATTTCCATGCGTTTTAAAAAGTAACTGACTTCTAAGTTAAGAACATAAGAAAGTGTCGTCTCGAACTCATTTAGCCTAGCACTCTGTTAAAAATGGTAAGAGAGAGCCTATTTAGGAAGAACATGCAAATCTGGCTGCTTTCTGAGCTCTGCTTCCCTCACACGCCTGTCCGCCTTCCTAATCCAGCCTTTGGAGATTTAGAATTCTTTACAGCTACTTCATGTATGAAAATGGGTAATCTGTATGCTCTTTTTTAATTAAAAATTATAGTTGCAACTTTCTATGGCTTTTTCCTGATTTATCTAAAGAAACCATTTTGCTATGCATTTCTTTTCTCTTATGCTCGGGTAAGTGGGATTCCGTGACCACCTTTGAAACATTGAGTACCGATTAGTGGAGGCACACCTCTGGACTGCGATGAGCCCTCCAAAAAATGCAGCTTTAAAATGAGATGTCGACTGATACAAAATCGAACTATTTAAGAGTTTCCCCCAATAAATTATTTCTGGGTCTCGGCTTCGTGTTCATGTAACATAAACTCCCAATGCCATAAATATCTGTTTTAATTATGTTTGTTTAATAGCGCATGTTCTTTAAGGGTACTTCAGTACGCACAGCTCTGGAGAAATGTGTGTTGTAAAAATACTTTAATTCTTGGATCGGAAGAAAATAACTGGAACTTTTTAATAAATAGGTTATTCTTAATATATGGCTAGTTAAAGCCCCATGTGTGTGCAGATGTGAGTGTAGAGGAGACAGAACATGTGACAACATTTAGAAGTGAGCTGCAGTCAGAGTGACACATTTGCACTAGATGAATTGCAGATGATCTTTCACACTTTCAAATGCAATCCAATCACTTGTATTTAATAACCATAATTTGTTTACTATGTGGTGTGTTCCAGGCTTATGATTCAGACTTTACCTCTTTATTTTCTCCCAGTTTTTATATTAGGTATGTTGAGGACATCTTGGCAGTCAGTAACTCACTGTTGTGCTCCTGCTGTCACTCTCATTTTTCCTCTGGGCTACGGCTTCATGCAGAGAGCCCTGCCCTGCCACCACCAACGTGTGTTTCCTTGTAATCCCACATCAGCAGAGCTGAAAGAGCAAAGAATGCTTATGTACCCTGAAAGAATATATTGAAGGAATAGTCAGAAGTGTATTTGAGGATTGTATGTGTAATTTGCCAATTTGCATAGAGAATGAGCCATTATAGATGTTTGGATGAAACAGAAACTATGTAAAAAACCTCAGTTTAATTAAAAGAAAGAAAAAGGGGGATAGGAGTATTTTAGTCCACAGGTTTCAAATCAAAATAATTCATCCCTATAAAATTTTAGGGACAGTGATGTGTTAATGTATCTCCTGTGCCTTTATACTTTGTTTGCAAGCTGACTTTATGCAGTGTCTTAAAATGGGATATTTAAGTGCATGAAATGTGAAACTGCCAGCTGGAAACCCCAGAAGAGACCCAGCAGGTCTGGCAGCCTTTTTCATACTCTCTCAAGCCTAGACTGAGGAAAAGAGGCTCGAGTAGCTGATGGATGCAATGGAATGATTGAGTCAGTGCACCAGAGTCTTGTGGTGTAAAATTTTTAACATGGATTTCTGGATACATAAATTTCTTTTCTAACTGTTGTAGCAATCCCTATACACAGAGCGTGATCTCAGTCAGTCAGGGCTCTGTTCTTCTAATCTTTCTGTATGTTTGCCTCGGTAAATATGCTAAGTGAAGTTTGTGTAAAGCACAACCTTGACTTTTCAAACCACTTCTGAATTAGTAGATTGTGGTTTAACTTGAACACATACTTTATCAAAAAGAAGCATGACAAATGGAATTTCAAACCTCTAACCTCTAAATCGTAACCTCTAAACTTTGAAACTGATTTTCTTTTTCAGTTTGGATGAGAAACACCTTTCCTTTTAGAACGATGTTAGTTTTGGAGCAAGAAGATTCTAGAGTCCAAGAATACATGTAGTGTAATATTTTTTCCACATAAATTCTAAGCATTGTCCCCAAACAGGAGTTTAATCTGGTACTGTTTGAGAACTAGAGTTTTATGGGCAGACTTACTTCTCAATCTACACTGTATTTGTCTTCAACATCTGCAAGACAGGCTAGTTCAATGCCAAAGACTACATGAAAAGTAATTACCTAGTTTTTAAGTGAAGAAAAGTCTGTAGCTCTAACAACTTAAATGAAGTTTGGCCACGGACTAATGAGTCGCCTCTCTGGAGAAGAGACCTTTGGGCGGGTGACCTAAGAGCAGCCTCCCGGCACCCATGAGGAGGTCATCAAGAGGACAGAGCGACGCGGGAGGGTAAGAGACAACTGGTGTAAGCCGACACAAGAGAGGTTCAGAATGGGTAAGAGGAAAAGCTTTTTTGCCACGGAGACAGTTAGCTGTGGAACAGGCTGCCCACAGAGGTTAGGCAGCCTCCAGACCTCATATCTGATCCTGTTTTGAGCAGGAGGTTGATCTAGATGACCTTCTGAGATTGCTCCAGCCTGAACTTTCCCTTGACCCTTCACTTCACCTGAAAGCAGTTTACTTTAATTTCTTGAAAAACTGAAACCAACTAAATGATGACTGGAATAAGAGCTTTGTAGCAGTAATGTATAATCTGTCATTCTCCTTTAAATCCTAACCAAGACTGTTTGCTAGCATTTTGTGTTAATTTTGTGTCCTGGAAAAGCAGCACGGTTACAACTTTGGCAGCTCTTCTGCTGGAATGGTGAGGAGGAGAGGGGAGAAGTGGAAGCATAATCCAAGCCAGACTTAATTTCCTTCATTTTTCTGACAGAAGTATATGTCCTGAAGATATCTCATAACTTGGGAATTCCTTGAGTTAATGGTAACGTGATCTATAAAGCCCATTTTACTGCAGCGTGCGTTTCACTTGGAATTCCCAATTTAACTTAAGAAGTGCAGTTGGTCTGCCGTTGCTGGGTTTGGAGGTTAGTTTGAAGGCTCCTCCTCTTCAAGTGTCTGTGCTCTGGGAACGATGGCTGTATGTTTTCTGGATGATAGCTCTTAAGCCACAGTAATTTTTCAATAATGAATTTTGCTCTCTGGCATCTTTAAAGCAAAATTATATTGCACTTATACCTACTTGTTGTGAATTCCCACTTTGATCTTCAGTTTGTCATAATGACAGAATTCATTACGTGTTCAGCTCAAAGAATTACTTTTCAAATAATCTTTTTTCCTCTTTTAACAAGCTGTGCTTTGTGGGGTGCAAGAAAACACCTGCGCTTTTTCTTTTTTTCTTTTACTACACTTGTTGACAAATACTGCTGTGGCTTCTGGGAGTAGTGATGGCATCCTGGAGTAGGCTTTTTGGATTTTTTTTTTTTTTTGTAAACTTTGATTATATTTTGTCATTTATGATAAGTATTATTTACAATTTCATAATATACAGGAATATGCTTACGAACCAATTCTGATTTTTCTAATTGTTATGCTATATTGATATGCTTAACTGAAAGTGGTTGTTTAATTCTTTAGAATTATTTATTTGAGACTTGATTTAAAGGCTAGGGACGTTTTGGAGAGGTTTGCAACTGTTCTCAGTGAGCTCTTAGGCCTATAGCTCAGAGTAACGGTGGCTGGATGTTCCTGCAATTCTTCTCATGCCAAGTATTTTTGAACTGGGTTACTGCTAATGAAGTGTCAAGACATAAAAGGTCATTGTTTTTTTGGAAAATATTGTAAAATGTGAAATATTGCATCTGTTTTTAATATTTTATGGTAGGTTTGGAGCTATTCTCCCTTCCAGATTCTGACCATATTTCGAGCCTAGTGTTTAAGATATAAGGGCAGGTTCTGCATGGCTGTCTCCCATTTCTTTCTTGGTTTGCAGAATTTTAAAAGATTTGTAACCTGCCTTCTGGTCTTCTCCTCATGCCCCAGGATGGTTTCACCCCCACTGTTAAGCTTTGTGTTGAAGAGTTCTTATACCACAAAGATACCGAAAAGCACTGAAAATACTGGACAATCAACTGTTACGTAAAACTTATTCCACTTTTTTGGGGTCCGTTGTCTTAGCCTGGCCAACTATGGATATGCAGAGCACCCCATCATAGCTGGTGCTTGGGACACATGTGTATCTCAAAGATGAAACAAGGAATGATGCTGGAAATTTCATTAAATTGCAAGGAGTGTGGAGGTGGGACTGTGAATGAGAGGCTGCCCTTGAGAGCTGATGCTCTTTGAAAATAATGAAACCGAGATTTTTAGGAAGATAGGATACTTGTTAACAACACGCCTGGCGTGTGCAAAGGAACTCTTCTTGCAATCCAGCTCTTACTTACAGGAATTGATGAACAGCAGCAGTGAGAAGATGATATCATAGAAGATATTTTTTTTTTCGCCCCTCATACTTATAATAGAGGTTAATTTCTAAATCAGATTCACTGGTGCTAGGTTATGGTTATCTTTACTTTGATACTAAATGGACTAAAAGTTGAGGGTAATTCTTTTTAGAAAATGCAAATCTGAAGCAGAAAGGAGCTGTTTTAAAATACTGTTGCTGTTTTATAACAATGACTATAAACTGGGGACTTCTTGATGTTACATTTTTTTACATTGAGTTCTGTGGCAAAGAATTTGGAGGGACAGGCAGGGAAATCGTAAAGCTAATGTTTGCTGTCTTCTGCCAAGAGTGTGTTCCTTTCCCAGCGTAGGGAACTGAGTGATCCACGTTCACTTCTAAATCATAATCTGATGTTATTGGCTTTAAGTATTAAAAAAACCTTTGGCTAATAATTGCTACCAGTCAATAACAATGCTATTTCAATCCGTCTCCACAGCTGTCAGTAGTTTTGGGGATCTTGTCTTTTAACATGAGTTTTCTATTCAGAAGCGAGAGCTGCAGTGTTGTGCCTGAGCAGTTGGATCTCGATGCAGGAGAACACGGACCTGCGAGGCACCGGGGTGTTCTGGGATCACTGATCACCCCGGGGTCCTTGTTTCACTTGATTCTTTCACATCCACGGAAAAAGGGGTCGAGGAAAAAAGACCATCTCGCTTAAAAGATTGCTGGGACTGATATATTAATCTCTTTCCAGTTTATTTCATTTATTAATAAAATGTGCTGAAATAAAGGAAGAATTTTTTTTTTGTCAGTAATGCTAATAATAACATTCCCTTTTCCTGCAGGGCTACTATTTATAAACCATAACATGTTTATATTTAGCAGCTTTCATCGGAGGATGTTAGCTGCAACTTGTAGTAAACATTTGAGTTGAGCAGTTACCATGCGCCTGCCATGGCCTTCTCTTTTGGAGCGGAAGAAAGGAAATGCTGAAGTGCATCGTTCCTGCTCCTTCCTGACCTGGAGGAGGAGGATGGTTCTGTTTTTTTCTTGTAAAATAAATTTCTAAGGCCTTAGATTGTAAAGAGGCTTTTTTATTGTTGACAAGTAAACGTTAAGACAGAGGAGAATGAACTATGACCTTGGGATCTTTATTTCCTTTCCTCTTGATGTGAATGGAAATGGATCGTTCACTACTTTTGGTTAAAAGTTGTTTATTAGCTGATGTCCAATAGTTTTTCTCTTCTTTCCAAACAGTCATCTGCCCTGAATGTTTAGCTTTTATTTAGCCATCTTAGCAGAAGTACTGCAAGCTAAGGCATGATTTAAAAAACCATGTACTTAACAAGTTGTTTGCATGTTCTTTTTGGGGAGGGTGTGAATTTAATATGCAAAGTAGTGGCTTGTTTACTTACTAATGCTGGTAGTAAGAGGATGAACGGCAACTCCTTCAGTTACTGCTTCTGCAAATTAGCAGCCTGACTGATTTTTTTGGGGCTTATATAGATTTTGGCATTTCAGATGTTAATTTTGTTTTCAGATTAGTACTGGAGGTATGCCATAAAGTTGTGTCAAACTTCTTACTCCCGTACTGTTTGCTTTGGTTCTAAGGACAACAGTCTGGAGTAGAGCCAACTAGAAGTGCCCCCAGATCTTCAGATTTTAACCTGGTGCCCTAATAATTCTGTAACTATGAAAAGCTTCTGTGTAATCGTTAAAGAGCGCTTTCATATTTTTTTTTTAAGGGTAGATTTCTTATAAGCTTAATTCCTTAAAACATTTAAAGGAAAACAGGTGTAATGAAGGATAGATTGTGATATTGGCATGTGTCTGTGACCATAAACACAGCTAAATATAAAGCTGAGCTTTCTGATGCAAATAGCTTCTTTTTAAAAATGGGAAAATTGTCATGTCATTGAAATGAGGGAATTATCTGTGAAACTTTGTAATTGTGGTTTATGGCTTGATTAACGAGGTGAAGTATACAGTCTAGATCTAAAATTTTAGTGTCTCTATTTCAATCTGAATAGGCAATCTGCTTTTCAAAAGATGGCTTTTATTGCGGTAATTAAGTGCGATGGAAAAGACTGGAATTTGGAAGGTGATGATTATTCTGAAATGGCGAGCAGAAGGCAAATATGACTGTCGCATAACCTGACCTTTGTGCTTACATATCAAAATACACGGTCCAGTTTTATTGCAAAGAGTTTATATCATTGCAGCATGATGTTGAAAACACAGGGCTTAGTGTTTAAAGCTTAGTTGAATTTTGAATCAAAAACATGCTGTGGATCCATTTGCTGTGAACAATAAATGAACGGAGTTGGAACTTGTGTCACTTGTCAAATATATTTGAAATAGTTACAAATGTGTTCTGAAGAGAAACATTAGACCTTAATTTTAATGTGTACATGAAAAGCTACACAGCTGAGGAGGCTTAAAGTGGGAAGTGATGGGACCATTGAGTTCTCATCATGCCTCTGAGAAAATGGTTTTAAGCGCTCTCTGAAAGATAAAACTGTGTTTTTGAAGTGCAGTCAAGAGTCTTTGAACCTGAAGGATGTTTTCAGTGGAATTCATTAAGTACAGGCCCAGAATCCCCTGGAATGTATATATTTATTTGTAGACACTTAATTATTGGCATAGAAACAGGTGATGGGAAAGAGACATTGATGAGTGTCTGAGATAACTATTATTGAATGGTTAATTTGGACAAACTGATGGAGCGAATGATTGCTGGAGAAGGTGTTTAGCATTGAAATCTCTGGAAGGCAGCAGGCCATGGAGGTAGGGAGTTAGAATGGTTTTATTATTATTTATTTTGAAGTAGGTAGATTCTGTTTTAATTAAATGTGAAAGCTGCTAATCTACATCAATTATCTACAAGGAACAACATGCCTTAAACTTTTAAGAAAGGACACATCAAGAAGAATATGTAAAAACAATGAAACCAGTTCTTGTAGTATTTATGAGCTGAAATGTAACAGAGCACCAGGTTCAAAGATGAAGTCGTATATTCTGTACTTTCTCAGGTATAAAAAGGGTTGCGTTTAGGAGCATTTCTAAGACAAATGTGCCACTGACTAAAATCTTTCAGTGCTGACTTGGTAAAGCACAGCTCTAAAGAATCTAGTCTTGAAGTTCTTGGGTTTTTTTCCCCAGGTTTTCTTTCTCCCCCCTCCTATAACTTATCAAAGTTGAAACACAGATCCAAAGCAAATGCAGAAGCTCCAAACCATTAAAATGTTAACATCCAATTCCTGTGAAAAATTTTGAGGGACAAATCTGGATTTTACTCTGTCATATTATCAAGATATGACCAATGGTCTGTAGTCCATTGCTTCAGATTCCGTTCAAATGAGTCAGTGTGTTTTTCACTGCTGAAAGCTAAATGGCTGGCTGTTAGTCACACTGTAGATCATTGAATACCAATTATTAAACCGACGAGAAGAGCTTTGGCATAAATAATGTTGCCTTTGGTGGAACACAAAATGAGCAACTTAAATGACTGAAGGATCCTGCCCTAAAGAGACCCATCACAGAACCCAGAAACCTTGATACACTACTACAAGCTTTAGGAGAAGCAGAAATTCACAGGAAGCCTTAAAATAATCAGTGCTGACACGAATGCAGTGTGCTCAGTGAAGCATAAGTGATAGTGTGGTAATGGCCGCAAAGCATCCATGCGGAGAGGATGGCTTCCTATCTACTGCAGTTGTTACCAAACAGCTGAATGCTTTTTTGGGAATCTTACTACATTTCTGGCTTCAATAATATTTCTTTCAGTTTTCTATCTGTTAGTTTTGTGTTTGAGAAGAACAAAATCTATTACAAATCAATTACTTTTAAACAATCCAAACCCTTCAGCAAGGACAGTGGTTTGTTTCGGGTTCTTTAATTTCAATTTGCGGCTTTGGGTAAATGATTTCTATAAAAAACATCCATGTGAAGCACTGGGACGTTTTTCTGGTTCACTTCAAAGTTGGATTTTTTTATTTAGCAGCCTTTTTCTTCCCTTTCTTGTATAGAGATACATTTTAGTTGTGTATACAAACAAAGCTATTCTGTCTTACTAAATGAGTGAATAATGTTCTGGAAGGACATTTGATTTCTACAACAGCACAACCCACATCTGTTGGTCTCATTGTTACGGTTTCATGCTGTTTCTGATGATTCATGGCAAAAGGCTCTTTGTTTTGATTCTTAATCAGTGGGAAATGCTAATTGCAGAGATGTTCAGGTTATATTATCAACTGCTTCTATCTGTATGACAGCTGAAGAATAAGGAAGTTTCTGAATCCATCTCTTCTTCAAAAACCTTTTGAGAAACCTGTAAGATGCTTTCATATACAGCAGCTGGTAATAGTATATTTTTCAGACTTGTCTTCTGTCATTTTAAAAAAAATGTAATATTTTGCATTATGTGTGTGGCTAAACATGAGCGATTTGCAGTAGTTCATGGTCTGTGGTGCAAAGCGCAGTGCCAGGTTTATTCAGCTGTGTATCCTCTAGCTATGCAATACTAATTTTCTATGCTTGGTATGTCTTTTAACAGAATGATGGATGTCCATTCACTGTGTGGGATGTCTCAGTGTTTGCTAAACATGGTCTGTGCCTCTTCATTAACTGTAGATAAACTAGTGGAGGTATTTCACCCTGCGGGAAATGTCAGTGGTAGCACAGGATACTGGAATGACTTACAGAGTGTTACACAGAGTTTGTTCTGCATGTTTTATGGTTTTGAGAATTTCTGAAATGATGAAACTTGTTCTTTCAGTGCCCAAACAATTTCAACGTCCTAATCTGTTCAGTGTCCCATGACTTTGTCTATGGGTTTGATGTTATTATTATTATTTATTTTAACTTGTGGTTTGTAGATCTGACTATTTCCTAATACAGCTGGAGAACTGGAACACTTTGGTTGATAAAGGAAAGTAAGCCTCCCAAAACTGGTGGTAATATGTTGGAGGGGTTTTTTTTGTGTGTGGTTAGGTTTGTACAGATAAGAGCCCGAATTAAAGGCAGAAGATGTTTCAATTCACACTTCTGCAGTGAGCTAAAAGCTTGAAATGCCCGTTATTGCTGTCCCTGGCCTTTCAGGTCGGTGCTTATCTGGGAACTGTGAAGTTGGCATGGCACTGGACCAGTCTCTTACTTGAGCTGGAATCATCAGAAGAATTTAGCTCCCTCTCTTTGCTGCCAGACTAGAAGGAGCTGTGTCGAGAGATTTTTTCCTAATATACAGGATGTATACAGTAGGATGTATTCATCGCCTAGAAAAGCGTGAGTAGCAAACCTATTTGTTGATGTGACTCAAGTGAACTATCCTACAGGCAACAGAAATGAAGTGGCATCTTTGGAATATGTTTCCTAATAATGTGTGACTTACCATCGCAGTGCCTCTGTCTCCCTGATCTTCTTACTTACCTGGTCTACACATCCCAACAAGATTGCTTAAGCTTGCGTTCTGTCATGTTGCTGGTCACTGCTAGCTCCTTCCGATCCAGGATCTTGGGAACAGGCAATCCCTCTTGGCTTCTCGTTCTTAAGAAAAGCCCTGGCTCTCAGAACTGCAGTACCTGTTCTAGCAGGGCCATGGCAAGGCGACTTACTGCTCCTCTGGGGGTCTTGGCTTTCAAACTGGGCAGGTGCTTGGCAGCTGCCACTGCTCCTAGAAATGACATAAACCACATAACAAGTCAAATCAATTCATAGATAAAAGTATTTTTAATTAATAGTACTTTGGTGCAATTATCCTTCAAAATGTGTTCATTTTAAATCTCTTTACCTTACAAAGTTTAAAGCTGGTTCAACTCTACTAATATTGGCGAATACAATACAGAAGTAAAAATGATTTGCTAATATTGTATGAAAGTTTTTGAATACTACCTATTTAATCTATGAATGTAAATGTTGGCATGCAAGAAGCCAGGAAATTAGAGAAGTGCAGTTATTTGTACTAGAGATAAAGAACTTGTTTCACTGTATGCTTTTGTATCTAAGTTCCAATTGGTATTCTACAAAAAGGAATCAACACTATTGTGTTGTGTAATAAAAGCATTCAGAGTCTCCCAGTGTCTGTTCTGCAGGAGAAATTGGTAATAGTTGTGTACAAATGAGTTGCCTTGAGACTGAAATCTGCAGATAGCTGCAGTGGGTAATGGTGCACTGATCTCTGGGCAAGGAATTATCCTGATTTGTAACTAGGAGAACATTTCCTGGGGTAGCGCATCCATACCTCGTTTCAGAGAGCAGTGTCTTGTGATTATAACTTAGGGAATTCAAGTTTCTGGTTGTTTTTGTAAAACAGGCTCAAAGTTTGTTTGCCTCAGATAGCATCTTACGTGTGACGTGTGCCATTTGAGCGGTTTAGTGTGGTGCAAACTTTAGAAGAAGCAGAAATGAAGAATCTCTCTTCTTTGCCCATGGCTACAGGGGGAGCTGACTCAGCTGACAACTGGTACCTTGCAATAACTTCTGTTGGGTAATTTAACATCTGTTCTTTATTCCAGACTGAGTCTTACAAACTCCTTTCCTTCTGGAAAAGGAGATGGGCAAGGCTGCCTTTTCTGTGTCTGCTTATTTATACCAGAGGGTTTTAAACCTATTTTTTGTTTACAAAAATGGAGGTAACTGACTATCAGCGACTGCTTTAGGGACCTCTTCATGTCAACTGGTAGCAGCACTTAGCGATACTCCTCTGGAGGAGCAACGGGAAATCCATTTTAACTCACTGACAAAACATCTTTTCAGGCAAAGAGCAAATCTCCTGCGCGGGGGGGTGTCTCCCCAGAGTTGTGCCTACAGCTGAGAGAGATTTGCATTTGTTGTTTATGTGCTGTGGTATGCTATACTTTTTCTTTGAGAGGGCGATATAAGTAACTAATACACTGCCTTACTGAACTTTCGACCTTCTCTTTCCCCTTTAAATATAAGAACAAAAAATCTCATTGGTAAGTGTTCGTTATGTTTATTAATACAAACATTGATACATAGTGCTTAGTGATGGCTTTTGTCAGAGTTAGGTTGATGGTTGGACTAGGTGATGGGAAAGGTCCCTTCCAACCTGGGTGATTCTATGATTCTATAGATGAACTTTTTTGTGCTGGACTTGATGATGTTAAAGGTCCCTTCCAATCTAGACAATTCTATGAATCTATGTTGATGCCACCCATAATAATGAATCTTACACTTACGGGATAATCTTCAGCACTGTGATCCCTACTCCCCTGATAAAGATGTGCTGAAATCCTACGTAGTAATTAGGGCGCTCTTCTGTATGCATTTTTTTTTTCCATGTCAATGTGTTTTTCTCACCCCCTTGTTTTGCTTATGCTCTGAAAATAAAGCATGTCTCTCTCTTTCAAGGTACAAGTCTCATTACATTTGAGTACGTGTTTCAGAGCTAGTTTCCATGCTTTTTAAACTTCATTTGGAGGACTCTCTGAATAAATGGTTGATTCAGGAAGTTAACTGTGGCCCAGCAAAGAAAACATGAGAAAAACGCATTTACCAGTGAAACTGTGTTGCTTGGCTGCACAGTGTGAATACTGAATGCACACTTCTTAAATAACATTTACTAAAATAAAAGCCTTAATGTTTATAATTATGTAATTTGTGGATGCAATAGTGAAGCACAGTGTTCAAAGCCATTGACCCTGGCATGGTGGTGGATATTTTCAGGGGTCAGCTGCAGCTACACAACTGCTCCTGATTAGTTTTACCTAATCCAATTGAAACCAATGCACCCATTTTGCCCAAGAAGACAATAGCACTAGCTAGACTTGAGCTTATTTTTACGCAGTTTAATTGCTTCCTGGGGCATGTCAGGTTAGCAGTAAAAGAAGTCATATTATGTAGCACTGAAGGCACAAAGACTAGAAAATGTATAATAAAGATGTGAGTGAAGTTATATGTGTGCATGTGTATACACGTGTAAGTATATATACATATTTACAATACATCCTTCCCTTAAACACTGCAGTACTTCTTTAGCTCACCTAAAAGAGATACTGTGGCTCAACCACAAAGCCTGGGCTTGGTATGGGAAGGAATAAATGGAACCTGCCTGCGTTGTGCTGGACGCTAATGCATAGGTCTGCTGGGCAGAGGCGGCTGTTACCAGTAGGAGTGGGAAAGGCTGGAAGACAAGAGGCAAACCACTTCTTGCACCATCTGCTGCTTTTATATGAGGGGAACACGTGTATCTGATGTAAGCGCTGGCTATGAGTCAGAGATAAGGACGGAAGAAATGACAGAAGCAGTAAAGCCAGGGAACAGAGAAAGAGAAAAGCATTTAGTCCGCAACATATGTATGAGAGAAAAGGCAAAAACCTAGTTCTACCTTCTTCTGTTGAAGAGATAAAATTTTTTAATCATCTTTATTGTCGTGATAATGAATAAAACAGACCATTTATCAATGTGAAGGGAGCCCGGGACATCTGCTGTGAATGGACCAAGCTTAAGGAATATGAAAGGTCTTTGTAACTTTGTATGAACAAGTTGTTCTTATCCATATGCACTTCACAGAGTACTATGACGAATACCCTTTTTTAAGGTCAGCTCCTTTGAAATCTGTGACTGTCTGTGTGTATATTGTATACCTGCCAGCTGCTCTAAGATTTGCATGGCTCTTCCCCACAGGTATAGATTATAAGACTACAACGATTCTTCTGGATGGCCGACGAATCAAGCTGCAGCTCTGGTAAGTGTGTGCCTCACCTTTCCTCATCGTTTATATTTCAAAGACACAAAACCGCAACTCTTCAGGGCAGCAATTCTCCGTTATGCTCGAGAAATATTTAGTCAACTGAGGAAGAGTGAGCCAGGCAGCTAGGCCTTGGCATAAGTCACGCTTTCTCTTTACCTCCATTTTGCATCTATTTCATGTAAAACGAGGGACCCTGCAGTTTCCCTATGTGAGAGATGCAGAACAAGGGCAGAAGAAAGGCACAAGAGATTACAAGTGCCTTCAAGATAGATTCAAAGTGCCTTCAAAGATTATAAAATATAATGGTAATGAGAACTATGAAAGTAACTTAGGAAGAATACAGTGACTGTAATAGCAACGTCCCTTTGCTCAATTTATTAGTAATAGTGGTTGACTAAATAACCACGGCATTATTAAAAAAAAGGAAGAAAGTGCAGTGTTATTGCTTATATAATTTAATCTGTATTCTGATGTGATTTGATCTTTACAAAAACATGTTGAGAACAAATAAAGTTATTTCACAACAAAAGTTTTTCCTGTAGGGACAAATATTTGGTGCTTTCGTGTTAAGGCTGTTTGAAGGTGGACATCTTCTGGTTCATCTCGAAGTACTCGGCAAGTGACACAAATTGAAAAATGCAGCAACATTACTGTCTCTTAAATACATTGTTTTTCTCTTTCCCGAAAGTCATGGCATAGAAGAGGGAGAAGTAAGGTCAGTGCAGGACAAGAAAGAGATGGAGTCTGATTTTTAGGAACCATAATCTAGGTAAATCAGAGACGGGTTCTAGGAACAAGCAGTGTGCACATAGAGTGGAGAATTGAAGGTGACAAGGAATTATTTCCTCCTAGAAAGAGACAATCCTGTGCCCTTTCCATCTTGAAAATTAATTTTTGTGGTTTTTTTTTTAAGTATTGGAGTTAAGTGCCTGTGTGTCAAAGCTAAGTGATTTTTAATTTATTCATCGCTACTGGTTTTTGCCTTTGATTTTCTAAATAATGTTTCAAATGTTAAATGCAATGATGGATAATAGTACTCTGCCATATGGTATCTTCATTACTTGATATTTTGTTCACCCACTTTATTTTTCTTCTTCTGTCTTCCACTTTATATAGCTTAGCAAAAATACCACATAAAGCTTATCTGAGAAGCAGCCAGGAAGGAGATGTTTTAATTCTTTTTGTGAAGGGCAAGGATGTTCTTTGGACTCCTTGAAGTAACAGACTGGAAATGTTCCTACAGTTGACCATATACGGAAATACGTGCCTTGCATTTGAAGATTACAGATCTACCTCAAAAAGTCTTTATGGAATTTTGCTTCCTATCATGTTTAGAAGCAAAATCAAATTTATAGTGAAGAACACTTTATGCAGTGATTTTTTTTTTTTTTGTTTGTGTGTGTGTATGCTTTTCTAAAAATCCGTGCTCTCTACGACTCTGCAAGGATGCCTTCATCATACCAGACTCGTGATGAACTATTGCTGCTGTAATCAAGAATTTATGGGTTTTCCATTGGTTTCCTTGGTGATCGCTATTGTTTCCACCCACTTATCTTTTGCTGTGAAAACAGAATCTTTCTTCAAGCTGACCTAAAAGCAAAGTCTAGTGGCATACGTACGTACACTTGAGTAATAGCCTTTGTTTTCCATGGGCAATAACAAGAGTAAAGTTTGAAGTTCTCGTCCTCTTACCCTGAGAAATCTGAGAAATGTAGAGGAAAGGGCAGATGCCAGTAGGGGAAAACTGCTGAGATGGAGAAGAGCTCATGCATTAGTGGCTGCTGACTAACGGCGGAAGAGCTGACACTGATCAGAACAGATGAGTTAAACTAGCTCAACTCTTAACACAGGAGGCCACCTACTTCTTTTAAATATATATATAATTTATTTTGTTTAGGGATACATCAGGACAAGGGAGATTCTGCACCATATTTCGGTCTTATTCAAGAGGCGCTCAGGTAAGCAAAGTACAACTTTCTCAGTGATGTGTAATGGTTGTTGGATGGATGAAAGCAGCGTTAGAAGCCCTCATGGTGGTTTGCTATAGCTCATGTGTGGATCGTGTGCAGATTCAGTAGCAGCCTGAAGAGAACATGAGACATGGGAAATAACAAGGGGCAGGATTTTCTTTTGAGGAGGGGAAATCCATGAGACTGAAGTTGAATCAAAGTAAAACACAGTGATATATATACTTATGCCTTCTTGTTGGTTACCTCAATAACTTCAGCATGTTACCTTACTTTGATCATGTGAAAGCTATGCTAAAACTTTGTAAAACTGTGTGCCAAGAGAAAACTGTGTGTAAGAGAAACTGATAACATAGAACTGTCAAGAGTAGTGTGAAAAAAACAGTCTAAAATGTGATTAAATGTAAAGCCTTGTAAGGAAATGACGTTAAAAAAAGAGACAGACACACAAAGTCACTATAGCTTCAGAATTTAAAGTATTGCCATAGTTCGTGACACATACTGGTTCTGATGGGTTCCATCTGTTATGTTCCAGAAATGCACAGAGCACTGAATCTTCAAGCTACCAAAAATATTTATTTGCTATGACTTGTGATGTGTCTATGATCAACCAAACTTGTCCACTATAAAAAGAAATATTTATCAATACATTAGACCCTGAAACTAAGTCAGGATTTCTCCCCTTAGCTGGGCTGTAACCTACACAGAGAGATGGGGCTTGGTTTCGCAGGATGCTGAGGTTCCGCTCCACTAAAAAGTTGCTCCGCACCTTACAAGATTATTTCAGAACTGGAAAGTTTACAGATAATATTCTCTGTGTTATGTCTCTATTAAACTTCAATTTTTTTTTTTTTTTAATACAGGGAGTGATACTAGTGTATGATATTACAAATCGTTGGTCGTTTGATGGCATCGATCGATGGATAAAAGAAATAGATGAGGTAAGGTACAATCCCAGAGTGTCACTCGTCTGTAACAGATGACTAAGACCGACTGCTTTTATGGTATTTTTTACTGTTTTTACCGGCATTTGCAGGCAGTGCTTACTACACAGTTATCAAAGATGCCAAATTTACAATATTGTTTCTATGTTTATAATTCTAGAAAGTTGGAAACATATCAGCTAACGTGTCTGATTTCTTTAAAGGTGTTGATGGAAAACATATGGAGGGCAAAGATTTCATACTGTAGTCCCACTCTTGGTATAGATTTGCCACATCTTCTGCGCCAGCCTGTCTTCTCCGAGGAAGGGGTGTTTTTAGATCAGAGAATCATAGAATAATTTAAGCTGGAAGGGACCTCTAGAGATCATCTGGTTCAAACAACCACTTAGCCTTTAAATCTTGAAAAAGCTTTTGTTTGTTTTAATTGATACAAAGGGAAAATGGAAGCCAAACTATTAATTTTTTTTATTGCTTCTCTTTGCTCAGCATGCTCCTGGTGTACCAAAAATCCTGGTTGGAAATCGCCTTCACTTAGCCTTCAAGCGCCAAGTGTCTACTGAACAAGCACAAGCCTACGCTGAGAGGCTGGGCATGACTTTTTTTGAAGTCAGTCCACTCTGTAATTTCAATATTACAGAGTCCTTTACTGAGCTAGCAAGAATAGTACTGATGAGACATGGAATGGACAGGCTCTGGAGGCCGAACAAGGGTAAGCAATGTACACTGAAAATGTCTAAATTTAGTCCTGGCTAAGGTTTATGGTTCACTAGTATAAAATAATTTTCAGAAACTTTAACCCTGATGCAAAAACATCAAAAAAAGAAGAACCAGCAATCCTGTACAACTTGCTTTCTAAACAGAAAATACGTATCTGTAGGCATAACCTGCTGTTCCTGCTTTTGTAGGGAATAACATATCTTTCCTAGAACTTACATACTCAAGTCATCTAAGCATTAAGACATAAATAGGAAACTGAAGCAGCAGGTTTTTTTGGATATGTGGGAAAAGGTGTGGGAGGAGAAATGGGAATTCAAACTGGCAGTAGAGTGCGTGCGGAGTGCTGGGTATGCTGCTACCACGTGGCTGACAAAAGCATGTGATTATAATGTGAGTTTTATGTCTGTTTTTTAAGTACTGAGTCTGCAAGACCTGTGTTGCCGTGCCATAGTGTCCTGTACCCCTGTGCATCTTGTTGACAAGCTCCCTCTCCCCGTTGCCTTAAGAAGCCATCTCAAATCTTTCTCCATGGCAAATGGCCTTAATGCCAGGATGATGCATGGACGCTCCTACTCCCTCACATCCAGCAACATCAATAAAAGGAACAGCTTAAAGAAAGCGAAAATCATCCGGCCACCGCAGAGCCCACCAAAAAACTGTACAAGAAACAGCTGTAAAATTTCTTAAGCTCTTTGTGGGAAAAGGAACCTGGATGGAATCCCCTCGTGTGAAGCATTGAACACAAGGACTCCTTGCCTAATGGCTGAGCACACTCTACGTATGTATCATACTACATAGACAAAAATAAGAAAATTAAGTCTTATTTAGAGCTTGCTCACTCCAGTAATGCTGCTTCGGAATGAATGACGTGTTCAGTGCAACTGAAAGGATGGGACACTTTGGTGTTGGATTTTCATACTGCATTTTATTTTCTGATGTGCATGATGCCATTGTTTTTACTAGTAGTTGTGTTTTCATATAGGGGATAATTATCATTCTACTCGGTTCTTAATTCCATGAAATCTGGAAAGTGACTTGCTGTGTAATTGTATAAAATCCTGTCTTTTTGCAAACTCTTCAAAAATCTAAAAATGAGTCATCGGTTTGCATATTCAGGCAGAGGTTTTTAAATGCAATGTATTGTATACATTGTTAAATCCTGCAAACAGTGTGACAAATTCTAGTAATGCTGCAATTGTGCATTTGCATTTTTTTGTAAAGCTTCCTTGATAACTTTGAAGCACTAACTTAACTAAGCTAAAAATGTATATATAATTATTATGCACATACACAACTAGGTTTTGTCCCATTAGTGTATGTAATAGATTTGATAAAGTTTTTGGTATGTTATTTAATACTTTGGGGAATTAATTTGTGGTTTAAATACTTATTTTTCTGTAAAAAAAAAAATATAAAAATATTACATTTTATACCACTCTCTAAGAAAGTTCTAGGAGGAAAATGCCAAAGACACTGTGGTAAAAGGAACGTGACTTAAAGAGCTGCTTTATAAGGAAAGAACACTATTTAAAAAATAAATAAATGTTTCTGGAAAAGAAATCCTAGTATGCTTTCTTTAACTGGGGGAGGTTGTCTTTAGCTTCCTTTAGAAGAATTTGAAGAACAACATACCTGAACTAGACACCAGGAAAGTGAAGTCATCCTAAAAGCATCACATAATGCTTTTGATACAACATGTGTCTCCAAGATTGTTAACTGAAATACGGAAGAATAATAGACGTCAAGTCTTTCTTCTGTTTGTGAAGGAATTGCGTGACTTGTTCTCCTGAGCAAGGACAGGCCTTTGAGTTGATGGTGTAGCTTCATGCCAGTTTATTCTAGGTGTCTTCACTGCTGTGAGATACCATCAAGTTACGTATCTGTAATATTCCTTCTGGATCAGCAGAGATGTCCACAGCCTCTGTAGGCGAGGAGGGAAAATTCAAGCCGGTAAAATGCCAAAGTTATCCCAGGACCCGGACTGGTCAATGCATCACTACTTAAAGAAAAATGCAGCCGGGCACAAGTCTTCTCATAGTTAAAAGACTAAATGGGAAAACAAAGTTCGGTGGCAGGAATTCCTGTCGGATGGCTCCCCGGTAATGAGCAGGCTCCACCTGCTGGGTTGTCTGTGCGGAGCGAGCTGCAGAGGAACGCTGTCGCTATCGGGGTGAAGCTGTCGGACTGCGGAAATGGCATCTCCACGGCTTAAGAAACTGTACATGGCGGCTACGGCTACACGAGGTTAAACCTGAATACAAGACATCCGTATTTTGGGAGCGGTCTGGTTAGGTTTGACTAGCAGCTGCGTGCAGTGTGAAGAGGTCTCTTCCATGCACGTTGCTATACTATTTTAAGTTTCTTCTGAATTAGTCTTGGCCTCTTCAATCGTCAGCTCATCGGTTTGTTTCCTTTCTGTACGTGCTATGCAGTAAGCATGCCTAGCTGGAGAGAGCATTAATATGGATGTGTGCGTCCTCAAGGTCAGATTCTCTATTCCCCTGCCAGCCAGTATAAAGACAAGGTAAGGAGAGGCTGGAGCAGCGCTCCTTCCCTCTGGTAATGCCTGCAGCCTCCCCACGCTGAGCGACTAAAGCCTGAGCCTGTAGGTGGAAAGAAGATGACTTCAAAAAAGCAGAGGGGCCTGTTATTTCATGTGCCAAGTCTCTTGATTGCCTGAGGAGACCAAATCTTGTAAAGATGCAATGTGACTATTTATTTTATGTGTAAGAGTGCACAAAGAATAACGTACCATTGGTCACTGCATGTAGCTCCAGGACTGCAATGAGCCATTGTAAACTGAAAAGCCATATGATTTCCAAACAGAAGTCTGCACTAGAGACAAGCAGGTCACAAATCTGAAATACAACATGAAGCCATTGGTGTGGAAGGCACGGAGCAAGTAAAGGAAAGGAAATGAGTGCCCACGAAGAACAGGGAATAGCTGGCATTTGTGTGAGCACACACACGGTGTGGGCTTCCAGCTAATCACACAGTCAGGAAATAATTCCGGTTGGAAGAGGCTTCAGCAGGTCCCTCATCTTGCTTAAAGTAAATTCATGGTTGAGCTCAGATCAGGTTGCTCGGGGCCTTGGGTATTCAAAACTTCCAAGGTTTCAAGTTGGGGTTTTTCTGTGGTGGTGGTGTTTGGGTTGGGTTTTTTTGTCAAGTTACGGTATCCCCTATTTCAGCATCTTCTAACTCTATTTCCTTTGTTCTTGATAGTCTGGTGCTCAGCACGCTCTTGCTGTGAGGGCTTTCACCCAGTGCTTCCCTCCCCGCCTCCAGACCCTGGGCTCGATGCCGGCGGCCCCCTGTGAGGCGGGGGATCCCGCGGGCCCGCCCGGCCCGGGCAGGGTCGGAGGGGGACAGCGACAGGCCCGTCCTCCTCGGGCGCCCGCGGCCTGTGCCCGCGCCACTCTCGGGCCATATCCTCCTCGAGCCAGC
>VYZM01008021.1:987890-1011301 GCA_013398915.1 Dromas ardeola
AGGGCCCGGCCCTGGGCAGCCGGCCTGTGGCGGTCAGGAACCCGGCGGAGGTCTCCGCCCGGGGCCGGTGAGGGGAGTGCGGCCCCCGCCCCGGGTCTGGGCCCGCCGCCGCGCCCGGCAGTAGTGAGTAACCGGGGGGCGGCCTCGGCGGCGGCCCGGAGCCGCGATCCCGGCCTCGGCGGCGGCGGGCAGGCGGGGGCCCTTCCTGTGTGGGTGTCCCCTGCCCGCCCCCGCTGCGGCCGCGGGGAGCCCCGCCGGCTGNCATCGTCCCTGCCGGGAGGGCTCTTCGCAGGGGGGTGAATTCACCGTTCTCTTGTCGTGGCTGGGGTGCGCGGGTACCGGGGGCCTCGGAGAGGGTCGGCCGAGGGGAGAGGGGGGAGAGCAGAGGAATAGCCGTGTTTAATGTGCACCTTCAGATACATCTGCCGCTCGGATGGCGCTTCGGTACTTGCCGCAAGTTGCGCCGCTTCCAATTGGGCGGCCTGCCTCGTGTAGCTGTGCGAGGCTGCCTTAAATTCTCTGCTCAAAGGGGGCTTTTGAAACCGCCTTACTGAAAAGGTAACTCGCAAAATGTCACTTTTTCAGTGTAAGTAAGTACTTTGCATTCAAAATGAGGGGTGTAGCTTTTTCTTTGCCCGATTTGTATTTTTAAAATGGTGGTTAAAACTACTAATCATATTGGCAGACATCTAAGTACAGGTACATGGACCACTGAAAAGCTCCAGAGCTGGGTACTTGGTTTATTTTTTTCTCTGTGTTAGAAAGGGGAAGGCCTTTTCTAGCAAGGGGGTGCATATGCCTCATCTTGCTTTTGCAATATAAAAGTAGTACCAATCTTATGAGTAAGTGTCATTTTTGTGGAATAAGAAGTAGAAGGTCATCATTTTGTAATGTCCTTTTGTCTTAACAAATAATACTCTTGCCTAAGACAGTCTTGCAACTTCTGTCACTGCAGACTGCAGTTCATGTACCTGTTGCTGATGCTGTTGAAGTCGTGTGTAAACGCAAATTATTCTGTTGATTCTAGTCTAACATGTCTGATGAAGTTTTGTCAGTAGTATATCAAGCTGTTATGTTTCAAGCTGTGGCTTGAAAACAATAGAACAGTCTGTTTTTCAGCAACTCTGTCTGCACTTGTCGTCATCTTGCATTTGCAACAGAGATGGAAAAAGAGATTTGCCAGGATGAGCTTCGTTTCCCATCTGCAGGGGTCTGTAATGAAGCGGTAACGTTTGATGCTTGGCCTGTGACGGGGCTGGGTTATACAAAACGCTGTGTAAGAAGCTAAGTTTCTCTTTTACTGCACAGTGCCTTTAGAACATCCTTTTAGCACTTGTTCTTTGTTGCAAAGGCTTCCTTAAATTCTGTAGCAGCAAATGCAACATAAACACTTTTTTGAATAATGTCACATCCCGAGTATGTTAAGGAATTTGTTTTGGGAATCTTAAACTGAGCAGCTTATTCCTAACAGTATTCCAGTCCCACCCTACCCAGCCTGGCAAGATGACTGAATAATGACAAAAAACTTGAACAAACCTCGTATTTGGCTTTCATTTGCAGACTCCTGGAGCTCTTCCTGCTTAGGCATGACAACCTTTGAACCATAGGGAGCATGCAAACTTTTTCAAAAGGCCCTGAACTCGTAAAGTGTTAAAGGAAAGGTAATTCTTTGGCTGCTCAAAGAAGAGTAGACAAGAGGAAAAGCTGGCTTCTTCCTTCTTGCTTCTACCAAAAATAGAAATACGAGTCACTCGAGTGCTGAAGCTTAGTAGTGTGGGTGTCTGCATATATTGTCACAATAACCTAATTTTTTAGTAATTTAAGACTAGCCGATCCCATAATGATGGGAAGATGGGAGGAATGATCTAATAAGCATCTCCCAGTCGTAACTTCCATAACTGACAAGCGATAAAGTGAGCATCTGCAGTATTTCTGAAATGGGCTCCCCTTACTCTGTTTTGAGTGATACTCAATTTTTATATTGGGTGCCTTTGCCGCTTTTTGTTTTTAAATTAAAAAATAAAGGAACAATATAACCCCTACAAAATGGAAGGGCCATATTGCAAGGTGTTCCCAGTTCTTTTAAAACAGAATACTCTGACTTTAGGTTCTTAATTTCAAGCTGGTACACTCCTGATTTCAGGCACTTTTCTAATGCTTTAAGAAGGACATTAAAGTGCTTTACAGAAATGAACAGACAAAACATCATCATAAGTTACCATACCCGAAAGTGTATGTGTCATTTGCTGACAAGTTTCTCTTTCGTCACTGTTGTAGTCGAAAGGTAGTTTGAAAACTGAGGTGTGGACTTGTTTTGGTGTTGAAACATTTGGCTTATTAATTTGATCTCCTTTAGTGGACTGAAATGCTTCACTGTAGGTCCCCATAAATGGTAACAGGATTCTGTGCTCCCTTACGGCTTTAGACAAAATTTGCTGTGGCGAGGAAGACCGACGTGCTAGGAACTGCGCCTGCCATGGTCACTTCCCCAGACTTGTCTATTGCAATTTCTGGATCTTAGGCCTGCAGACTTCTTTATGTCAGCATGTCCCCTTCAGCTTGTGGCATCTTCCAGGACAGTCATTCGTTTACCCCTTCCTTTTTCTGCGGTTTTAGAAAAACAAAACTCACTGTAGCCTCACTGGCACTGTTGGCAAATAGTACTTTTACTATAGGAAGAAGCACAACCGTGGGTTAGGGTAATAATTCTGTAATACTTAATTTACTAAAAAACCCATAGATACCTGAGTTGTCTTCTGTCAGTGGCCCTTTGACAGCATGTCTGTCCCTTCTCAAAATGCCATGTGACCCTCCCGTGGAAGGAAGCGTGCCTGTCACTGCCGCAGCTCCTGGCTCTGGCAGCCCCATCCCAGCTCTGTCCTACACAAGAGCCTCCAAGCTGTAGCTGAACTGTCCAAGTTGTGATCCCACTGGTAAGTGCTGGGATCAGATGGGAAACACTGAGCTCCAAAGCTGTTCCTGTAATCTGGAATTGATGAGTAGCCATAATTTTCCTCTCTGTTTTTCTCGTTTGGCTTGGGGGTTGCCATGACTGAGAACTTCGTATCTCTCAGTAATTACCAACTGTATGGGGAATATCGCAGTTACTCACGTTCCCCCAGTTCTGGTGTATTGTCTCCAGACATTAAAAGCGGCCCCAGATTGAAAGATCTTCGTCACGAGGTCAGTCCTGCAGAAGAGCTGTAGTGATGCTACAGGAAACGTAACGTCTGTGTTTTATTGCATTAGGAATGCTCCGTTTGGGTGATGCTGATATTAACACAAGTAAAACTTTACAGTGCTCTCTTACTATAGAACAGTTTCAGCATCCCTCTCCGTCTCTCCTGGCATTACAATACTGCGTTAGAAAACAGTCACTCGAAGAATAATTGTATGGATACACACAGCAGCTACCCGAAACAGATTAGTTCTCATCCTGTATGGTATTATTTTTATATAGAGATAAATGTTTCCGTTGTAATTTGCTTTCTAATTATCCCAGTAAAGTATACGGCATGAGGTGGCAGCTTATTAGTGCTGTCATTTCAACACAGTGTGCTCTTAATGTATTCAACTGACAGAGCAAACTAGAGAGTGATGCACTGAGACGGGAGGAGGTAAAATGAATGTAGTTCATTTAAAAGCATCTGTTTCGATATGTTTACTAATCTTTCTATAATTATTATATTCTTGTAAACCACTCTCTATGTGTGTTTACATATGTAAACAAGTACATTTTGCGGTTAATTTATTACAAAATCTTGGACAGGGTGAAGTTGTGCCTGTGAATCTTTTGGGTTGGGCGAGTAGGGTTTTGTGTGTGGTGTTTTCTTCACTGTTAACTGTTGTACTGTTGGAACAGGCCAGTATATTGGGGCTGTGACTCCACTCTCAGTGACTATATGTAAAATAAGGGGGTTAATTTGTTTCCTTTCTACACTGAAGGGTGCAGAGATGGGTCTCGTAGTCATTTTTCCTGTTTTACGTGTGAGTTCAGTGAACAGGAACCCTGAGGATGCTGCCAAACATACGCACCCCCCCTTCATCAGATACTGCTCCGTAAAGCAGAGGAAGCGTGATGCCTTTTTTCTTGTTGCTGTTGGGGTTTGGTCAGTTGAGGGTTTTGTGTTTGGTTGGTTGTGTTTTGGGGTTTGGGTTTTTTTTTGGTTTGTTGTTGGTTGGGGTTTTTTGTTGGTGTGGTTTTTATTTTAATAGTCCTACTTAAAATGAAACTCTTGAAGTATTAAAAAGGAATCTCGAATTGGCTGCATTATTTTTCCCAAATTATGGAGTTTTTAAACTAATACTGTTGTAAAGATCAAGTTTATTGTAAGCTTTTGCATTGTTATTTGAGAATAGTGATTTTGTTCTGGGTTATAACAAACAAACAAGAAAAAGGTGTCACCAATTGTATTGTTTGTTCTGACATCTTAACTTGCGTCAAGATAGGAGCTGGGGAAGACATGCGTTGAATGTTGCTCGCTTGCACTTCAGTGAGCGTATGCAGTTTTTTTTAATTCAGCTTATATTAAGCTAATAGTACACAAACCACACAGCCAGCTCGCTGCCTGCGTAGTGAGGACCAGTGCTGGCCGTTTGTGAACCGTTAACACCAGGAATGCCTGAAACACCCTCTTGCAGTCTGAGCCTTTTTGCCAGCTTCTGAGCCATCGCTCCCCAGCGAAACATTTTGGTCTTGTGTGGACGAAATCCTGGGTCACCTGGCTGTGGGCAAATGGTTTGGAGACCTGATGTTTAGGGCGAAGACTTCCCTCCCCTACCCACCCTGTGATTTTGGGGTATTCGGTTTGGGGAAGGGGTGCATTTAGATACAGCTCCTCATTTTTTATTTGGTGGGTTCAAATCGTTGCAGTCCCTGCAGTGCATAAGAATAAAACCAGACTAATTTGAATATCTTTGTTCCAGTACCTTGAAGATGTTAACTGTGTTTTTGATATAGTGCGGATAAATTGTGTAGCAGCTACTCTTCTGTCAGTCTGCCTCTAGTGACGGCAGCTGCTTCTCAATGACTTGTAATTGCTCTAACTTCATACTGGCGTTTCTTAGTATTAATAACTGCATTCACCCATTAGTGAGTAAAAAAGCAGGACAGGGTACTGTTGGTTTGATGGATTCCACTAAAAAGGCACATGCATAATTCTGTACGTAAAAGTAACTAAAATAATTTTCCAGAGTATTTTAATCTGGCTTCTACTCGTTCCCTGGTTTAGACTTAAGCTATTGGCATGTAATTATTGGCATCTGACAGTGGTAGGCTCTCGTTAGAGTATTCGTAAAAACTGTGTTTGAGTAGCTCTCTGCTGTGGAAATATGAACAATGGATCATGCTTCATATAGTTGTAGTCAAGGTGTAAAGTTGGATCTAATAAGAAAGGGGGGGTTTACTTTGTAATGCCTCTTGGACCATAAAAGTTAAAATGCAGGTTTCCTTCCCTCTGTAGTGCGTGGCATAGGATACAGTCGGGTTGGGAATTGCTCTCCTTTCCTTCTCACCTGTCTAGAAAGAATACTGAGAACTTTCCACTTCCAACAGGGGCCAGGGTAGAGGACAACTTCTCCAAACGGTTTTCACTTGCAATCACTAACAAAGCCTGCAAGTGGTCTTCAGCTTGAGTTTAACAATGCAGTTACCGAGTAATGCTCTCTTAACCCTCTGGCTCTTGCTTAGTTCTGGAGTGTATTTCACAATTACTATATATGTGTATATATATGTGCTTTTTACTACAGGATGCTTTGCATGTGGAATGGAAAATGGATTCCGAGTTTATAATGCAGATCCACTCAAAGAAAAAGAGAAACAAGGTAAAATGCTTACTTATTATACCATGCTAGCTCTGTGTTGGAAGCTCAGCCTCCTCGTTTTTTTCTGTAAGATTCTTGCTTAGCTTTCACCATTCCATCACTGGAGGGCTTTGAATAAAGCCTCAAAAAAAGGAAGTCCATGCTGGTCCCAAAGGGACTCTCACTTATGCTGCTGCCTGGTCAGATCTTTATATGCTATTAATTTGCATAGCGCTGGCTGATGATGAATTTGTCTCACCTTCTTGCAGAGGCTGAATTGTGTTAGCTGCTGCTGACGTTTGTAGTCCTGAATAGGAGCTAAGTTGCCTGGTTATTCACAAGTGGGAGAAGAATGGCTCGCTGCAGTGGTATTATGTACCATCAAGAGAAGTTGTTCTGTTCTTGTGCAGTAATCTGGATGATCTAGTGTAGCAATAGAACTGCTGCCTTTTTGCTGGAGATCTGGACACAACGTTTCTCATACTTGCTTAGAGTATTGCTTGCAAGAGTACTGTGGGCTCAGACCTCTAATACTCTAAATTTTATGTTCTCTGAGGGCTTAAAAAATTGGGGAGGATCTTAAGGCATTAAACCTAGTATCATAACTTAACAGAAATGACTAGGTGAGCTATATTAACAGGTTGAGGGGCTTTCTATCAGAAAGCAAACATAATTGAGTCAAAATAAGGGAAAGTGAAACCTAGCCATGTGATTCTAACCCTAAATATAGGAAGAAAGCTGCCGCGCTAAACGGGTTTCCCAGCACGTCCAGCCTGTGGTGATAAAAATGATTTAATAATAAGAAAAATGTATTTAAAGCAGTTCCTATGAAACCAGAAACTAGGCATGCTTTCACTTTCTAGTGCTGTAAGAGATTTCAGTCACTGTTCATATGGCCAAAGCTGACAAACTATTTTCTATTCTTAGTACTAAATTCTTCCATAAGTCTCCATTGAGACTATCATCTGTAATAGTGTGCTAAAAGGATCAGAATTCAGGTCGAAGTCCTGTTGAGTTCCTTGTCAAAACTCTCCCTGCCAGTAGCTCTGGACGTACTTCCAGAGATGTTTCTTATGAGTCAGATTGCCTTTCCGCTGTGGATTCGAGAGGTCAGGCTGTACTGGCTGCAGAGGCACGCAGGGAAATCTTGTTCATCTTTCATGTATGTTTAAACCTACCTGAGATAATCTCAGTTGGAGCTTGTCTGTCTGATTGATTTCTGTAACCCACTATGAAACCAAGTCTTACCTGTTAGGCCCTGGCTTGTCTGTCTTACAGGAGTTCCGTGGAGCTCCCCATCCGAGCATCACCTGTCAGAACTGTAAAGATAATGGTTAAAGTGCCTGTTCTGACATAGATTCAGAACACATTGCACGTTCTTAAATTGTCTCAGGTTATCATTTGTAAATATTTTAAGACTTTTTGTCATGGTGATAATACCTCTTCATATCAAAACGCGCTGTCATGCTTGAAATGCTTTAATGGAGTTAAGAGGAGGACCTGGTGCGGAAGGGGGGAGTGTCCAAATACAACTGTTCAGGAAGGAAACGTGTCAGTCCGAAGTGTTATTGAAGAAACCACAAGGACTTGTACGAAATCCAAGGCTTTACTGCTCCAGTGAGAATACCTTTCCAGGCATCTACCTTCAGCGTTGTGTAGTGAAGTCCCAACATAAATTCCTCATCCAGACATACTGCAGTGCTTCTTCATGTCTAACTGCATCTCCCTTGTTCTGTCCTTCAGTCTACATCACTCCATTGTAGTGCTTCCTCCCAGCTCCTCGGACGTTTTTGCCGGTTTTCTCCCATCCCTGTTTCTGACAGCAGGTCCCTCTTGAGTCCTTGTGAAATTGCAACTTTCCCTCTAGCTTTGAAATGGTTCACCAGTTATGTCCACCTTTCCTGCTGCAGCCTGACAGTGTGTGTGGGGGCGTTGGACAGTCTTACAAGGAGAAGCTTGTTTTTAACTCTGTTCATTAACTTTGAAGGCCACAGTTACGGCCTCTGCTCCTGACAGTGGTGTGCCCTCTCCCCAGTGGAAAGCCAAGCATCCCTCGAAACAAAGGGGGTGTAAACAAAGCCAAGCCCCCGCTCAAATGTCATCAAAGAGAAAAAAATCTTTTATTATAAAATCCGCGGGTTGACATTTTGTTCCTCCACTTGCACCATAAGCATGGCATCTTATTCTACTTTTTCTACAGTTGAGATTCTTAAAAAGAAAAAAGATCTGATCCTAATCTTAAACAAGCACAAAAAATTCAAACAAACAAAAAAAAACCCAACCCCCCCCCCTTTTAGTCAGCATTTCTTGTCTGTCACCCCCACACCTAGAAGATTCTCTGTGTTTTAAGGTCAGCTGGGGTAGGAAGATACGATTCTTCTCGGGTGCCTGAGAGAAGTGCTGGATAAGGCGAGCTTTTCTTGTAACAGTGGTACAAATGAGATGGCATTTTAATGGCTTCTGACACTTTTAAATAAAATATATTTGTCTTTCAGAATTTCTAGAAGGTGGTGTTGGCCATGTCGAAATGTTGTTTCGTTGCAACTATTTAGCATTAGTAGGTGGAGGAAAAAAGCCGAAGTACCCACCTAACAAAGGTGAGTCTCGAGGAACAGACTTTGTAAGCGTTTGCCTTGGTGTCTGCGTGAAACTGCCCAAAGAGCTCCCAAATCAAATGCCTTGAGCTGGGGTCGGGCATTCTGAAGGTTGGCTGAAGGGGATGTTGCAGGAGGTGTAAGTAAACATGGTGAAATGCGTCGCACTGCTGCTGTGGCAGTGTCACCAGGCAGCCCCCTGCAGTGACCGGTCTCCAAGACCTGGTGACAAAAGCCTGTACTTCCCACACGCAACTTTGCAGAGAGACTCTACGGCTCAGCAACCCGTGCGGGAAGAGGTCCCTGGCTGGCAAGCTTTGTACGAAAATATGCTACTTGTGTTTTGGCTGCTGATTTATTTCTTTGGTAGCCCTCAGAGCAAAACAAAAAAGTTGATTGTCTTTAGAAAAATGTATTTTTATTGTCAGCTTTTGCAGTTAAGAGTTTACGAGCTCCTACCTGCAGGAGTCATAGCGTAAAGCCTGGGTTGCTATGAAGTAGCTAAATACCTTCTGGTGAGCAGGATGCCAGTCTGTGACCGCTTAGCTACTGGATGCTCCTCTTCATTAGCCTTCTCGGAAACTAGAAATTGTTCTAATGGAGATAATGTGGATCTTCAGATATGTCTTGATGATCTAACGCAGTCTCTGCACTGTTGTAGTAATGATCTGGGATGACCTGAAGAAGAAGACTGTCATCGAGATAGAGTTTTCTACAGAAGTCAAAGCAGTTAAGCTGCGAAGAGACAGGTAGGTACAACAAACGTGTTCCAAATGCCCAGCTTGGCTTTGGATGCTGTTCTTATTCATTTCCAGCTGTTTGTAGAAAGAAAAAAAGATCCTGCTTTAACTCCTAGATACACACCACTAGCAACTAAAGGTACATCAGGCTTTTGGGGGCACTAGGTGTTAACAGATCACAGCTCAGGTATACTGGTATCTGACACCTTCGTGAAAAGCCTGTAAGACTTTCTGTCTCCCTAATGGAGGGAAATGTTCTCCGGCTACAGCTTTTTCTAGGTATGGAGGACTGTGAAAGGAATTCAAGTGGATCTCTAGAGCAAGAGCATCTATTAGTCAGCTGGAGTCTGTGTATGTGTGGGCGGAGGGGTTCTGCTGTCACAGCTTTGCGTAAAAGTGCTTTGCAGGCTCATAGTTGTATATTTTTTTTGCAAGGCTGGGAGTCTGTTGGGGGGAGAGGGAAAAAGAATATAGCCATTGAGTCAGTGGAAGGCCTTTGCAGATCTGAACTGATACATACGTCCCTGTTTTCCCCACCCCAAGTCATAGGAACTTCCTGTCTGTTTCAGAATTGTGGTAGTCTTGGACTCGATGATTAAGGTTTTCACATTCACACACAATCCCCACCAGTTGCACGTCTTTGAAACCTGCTACAACCCTAAAGGTGAGTTGAATGTGTGGGCTGGGGAACGGAAGCGAGTTTATTCTGGTCTTGACATGCTATTTATCTTTAGCTGCCGGAATCAGTTTTGTTTAGTAAGTCATTAAACAGTTTACATACTCACTATAGTCACGCCCTTTGGAGATGCTTTTGTGTTTATAAAATAGTTATTCAAATTTATTAATACTTGGCACAGAAAAGCTTTTTCAGGTACTACTGTTATAGATTTGGTTTCTGTAAGGGCTATATGCTTTCTTCTCTAAAGAACCTGTAAACTTGATGTATTTTGTGCTGAAAGTATTTTGTGCTGAAAACGTAATTGCAAACTCTATCGAAGTGCATCATTCCGCGTTTCTAATAGAGCTAGAACTGGCTAGCAAACTATTCTGTACAGTGTCAAAAAGAGCCCAGTTAGCAAACTGATACCTTTCTTTCTAAATAGCAAGGTAGGGCTTTGTCTTTTGTTGAAACGAGAAGGTATCCTGAACCAAGCCATGTATTAGTGCCACCGACCGTGCTGTCCGGTGCAGTGAGGCCAGCGCCAGGTAGGCGTGGGAGGGACTGAAGGACAGTTACAGGAACGATGGAGCCAGACTCTTCTTGATAGTCCCGGACAGGAGAACAAGGGGTGTTGGCTGCGCTTGGTATTTCAGGAGGATCAGCTTGTACTTCAGCAAGATGTTTCTACCACCGGGAGGTTCCTTAGACTCGAGGTCCCCATCTTGGGAGGTTCTGAAGCCTGTTAGAAGCGAATGTGGACCTGGTGGCTGTGCTCAGGGCAGCACAGCCCAGCTGCAGGTTCGGCGTGCTGACTTACCTACAGGCTGCTGGGCTTATGGCGGTAGAAATATGTTGTTCCTTGTGACACCCACCTGTTGCTCCGCCAGCTGCAGGCTGAGTTTGCAGGAATTTACTTGGTATCCGCAGGACACCTGGGAGAGCTGTGATTTACTGTAAATGGTCTGCAAAAAGTTACGAAGAAAAAAAAAGTGCATGCGCCACAAGAACCAAGTTCAAACGTGAATTTTAAACTAGCTTTGCTGTAACAGACTGATGGAGCTAATCTCCGAAAACATCCAGATTTTGGATAACCACAACTAGATTTCTTTGAAATAAAGTGATGACAGAAAGTTAAAATTATGCTACTCCCCTACTTCTCTGTGCTCTGCACTTACAGACGGATCATGCTTTGGGATAACGCAATAGCCATTAAAATGAAATTTTGATTTACTACATGTATGTTTGTTTATTCTGAAATTACTGATATTTTAGAAACTTATGTTTGAGAACTTTATTAGGTTATGGGAACTGCACAGTTATTCCCTTACTAATTTTTTTTTTCTGTCTTTTAGGTCTCTGTGTCCTTTGTCCAAATAGTAATAATTCTCTTCTTGCATTTCCTGGAACACATACTGGGCATGTGCAGATAGTGGATCTCGCTAATACAGAAAAGCCTCCTGTCGACATACCGGCTCATGAAGGAGTCTTGAGCTGTATAGCTTTAAACCTGCAGGGAACAAGAATTGCGACAGCATCAGAAAAAGTAAGAACAATCTCCTCCTACCTCTGACTTACTATGCGTTCTAGTGTAGGAACTCCCTCTAAAATAGGAAGTCACATCCTTTTGTAGGAAAGCCGTAGAAATAACTAACTGGGAAATTCGTCATTGAAATAGGCATCCACAGTCTTTCTTCCCTGCTTCTTCAGGATACCCAAACACCAATCCAAATTTAGTGTTTGTGTTTTAGCTGACTGTAGCAGTCACTCTTCAGTGACATTTGAATGAGATCTGGCCCAAGCAGTTCACGTGTTTCATGTGTTTTTCAATAAATACTATTAATTTTAAAAATAAAGGCGGGGGGGGCTTATTTGCATTCTTTCACCTTTATTATTTTCTGCTTAAATTCACTGTAAAACCACTGGCTAAAGAAATATTTGCAAACAGGTCTGCCATACTGGAGGAGCTGGTTCTGCTCTGGCTTAACTCCTGTTACAGACCAGGAGGGAGGTGCACTGCCTCTGTTTGTCTCATACGTGCACTGCAGGTCGTTTCCTGCTGAGTGTAAATGATAAAACGATTCTTGGACTAATTACCAAATTCTGTGAGGTTGCACATTACATAAGGCTAAAGAATGCAATACGGTGACAAAAACCTGCATAGCACAAACCCCTTTGGGCTGGGCTGATGCAGAGATGTAGAAAGAATGCAGAGTAAGTCCTAGACCTGCCTTCTCCATGGGACCTTCGGGGAAGGCTCGTAGGGAGCTTCATCGCCCAAAGGAGGTTCCACTGGCCCCAGCAATGTGAGGCAGATGGGTATGAGGCAAGTTCAGTACTCGTTACCTTCGTCCACTCAACTGAAACGAGGTTCTCAAGGACAAGCTAAATTAATCCAACTAGTCTCTGTTTAGAAGAGTTTCTACTGCACAGCCTATAGCTCAAAAAGCTTAAAAAAAGAAAACGCAGCCATAGTCTCTCTTAACTAAGATTAATTACTGTATGTCTTCTAAACAAAGCTCTTAAAACTGCCAGCTCCATTGCTAAATACCGTAATAATCTGCTAAATTTGTACTGAGACTTTCCTTTTTTGGCGTAGAGAAAAAGTTCAAGCAGCATTGTCAAACAGAAATCGGGGTGGGGGCAAGCTGCCATACTGAGTGTACAGCTCAAGCTCGTGTCTTGAATCAAAACTAAGCTGACACTTACCCAAATCGTTCTCCGCCGGTCTCTGTTCTTTACTGGTGTGCGACTGGAGAGATGCATTCGTTAACCAGGTGTATAACACAAGTTGCAGGTGACAATGTGTGCCCACTCTTCATCAGATGAAAGTACTACTGATCACTTTATTTGGGACACGCTGACTTGTTTTACATCGCTGGTGTCAAGCTTAGTTTAGTCTAAACGAAGTACAGTTTTCTAAGGCAGTATTCTGCCTGTAACCTGACTCATCTGTGGCGTCTCTCAGATTTGGATCAATACAGATAATGAGCATGCGATAGGTAACTAATTCTTCTAGATTACTTCAACTGAACTAACTGTAAGGCAAGACCATCCACAGCCTGATTATACTTTAGTGGAAAAAAAAAACTTGCACAGTAGCGATCAAACCAGGGTACTGACTATAGGAGCAAGGAAGAAATGACTCGCAGAACCTGGGCACAGAAGGCTGTACACAAGTCTGCTCTCGTGTTTGCAAACCGATGCCAGGGCTGCGCTAGGGCTTTAGAAGGGACCTTGGATGGAAATTACTTGAGTAGCTAAGTAACAAGATTGTATGCTAAAGCATTACAGCATTGTGATGGTGCACAGGGGAAAAATCGATATTCTTCCCAAAAACTATCATTAGGAGAGGTTGTCTCAAATCTACTGAGATGAAAAACCTGACTGCACATGCATGTGGGCAGATGGAATTTTAGGATGCACTCTCAGATGTAAAGAGTCTTCTGCCTTTCCTAATATAATGCTCGATTCCTTTTCAAGGGGACCCTCATAAGAATATTTGATACTTCATCAGGGCATTTAATCCAGGAGCTACGCAGAGGATCACAGGCAGCCAATATATACTGGTATGTTTAATTTCTTTTGCTTTGTCTTCTGGTGGGTAGTGTTGTGCTGAGGCAGCCTGGTAAATGGCACCCGAGTCATCTTCAAACAGCAAAGCAGAGTTAGGCTGCCATGGGCACAAGGCAGAACTCTCTCAGCAGCTGGAGGTCCCAGGGTTGCGCTGGGCCTGCTCGGTGCTGGCGAGGAGACGGCAGCAGCCGCCAGCTGTATCAGCCTGGCACAGATTACAGGGCTTGGGGCAAAAACACGTATAGTGATAGGCCCGCTTCTCTGCGGAGAACAAACGGTAGCTGGGGGGATACTTCAACTTCACACTGAACTACGGGGAATGCAGTGATGCAGTCTAACACTTCCCCGAGAGGGAGGATGAGTGCCCGGGGGCGAGTGGAGCGGTTATTACAACACATCGCTGCTCTGCATGAGAGCACCAGAGGCAGAGCTTTGACTAATCCACTGCTGGAAGCATTCTCCCAGGAGAGGGAAACTTCCATTCTTCTGCTGGTGGTGCACGTTTTATCCAGTACCTGGTGACTCCTTGCAGCAGAGGTCGTGCATTTTGTTCCAGCAGAAGCAGCGGCATGGCCCACACGGATGGTGTCCAGGTCAGGGCAATCTGCTGCATGGCTGGTCCTGATAAACCAGGTCCTCACCCCCAAGGGGCTGTTCATCCTGTCAGTAAAGCTGAACTGGAAGAGATTCAGCTGCTCCAGGTGTTAACACCTCGCCTGGCAGCTGCTCTAGGCAACTGCAGGAGCAGAACCGCGTACACCAGAAGCTGTGGCTGTGTTCCAGTAGACACTACAACTCTCTGTGTTCTCTACAGTATTAACTTCAATCAGGATGCTTCCCTAATCTGCGTATCCAGCGACCACGGCACAGTACATATTTTTGCTGCAGAAGACCCTAAAAGAAATAAGCAGTCAAGGTAGGGCTTGAGCCTTTCTGAGGCCTTTGAGGGGGGCTGGGGGGTGTCCTTTTAATAGTTTAGAACACCGGTCTTGTCAAGCAGTACCTAATACCTGCACTACTGGAGGTAGTAAAATTAATCTGCTGTGCTTGAGTGAAGTTGCAGATTTAGGACTAACGGCAACCACCAAGTTTCTGCTGTCCCTTGTGGGGCTGTACAGCTCCAGCAGAAGGTTAGGGTGGGTTTTTTTCGTGGCTGTCTCTTAGCCTGAACATACTTTGTAGATGCTTCACGTAAAGCAATCTCTACTAAAAAATCAATCCTGTTGGCAGTTTTTGCAGTCACTTAAAATAAAGCCAGAACGGTGGTTGTAGGGTCCTCCTTCCCTAGAAGGGGAATCATACATATTACCTGATACGTAGTAGAAGAAATTAAAAAGCCAATCAAAAATAGCAGTTAGTGTGAACTCTGTGACTTGTTCAAACACACCAGAAGTTCTACATCAACTCTAGTCAACACCTTACTAAGTTGTTACGCTTTTTTTTTTCTCTCTTTTTCAGTTTGGCCTCTGCCAGCTTTCTCCCCAAATACTTCAGTTCCAAATGGAGTTTTTCCAAATTTCAGGTTCCCTCAGGCTCTCCGTGCATTTGTGCCTTTGGAACAGAGCCAAACGCTGTCATAGGTAGGTACTGGAGGCTTCCCTGGGTTCTGTCTGGAGAACCAGGTTTTCAACTACACTGGCTCCGAGCCGAAGGGAATGCCGAGATGGGACACCGTTGCCTGTCCCTGTCAGCCGAGAACAGGAGCTCTCGCCGCTCAGCACTGTGAGGGAGTAAGATCCAACAGTGCCCAGGGCGGGTGCAGTGCTGGGCTGACTGGCACTGCACGAGGCCTGGCTTCCCTCGGGTTCCTCCAGAGCAACTCTGCACGTTCCATTGGCTTGAAGGGTCAGTTTGAGCTACAGCTGAAGGAACGGGACTGTACCTCTGGAACAGCTGAACTTAATGTGACTTTGTTTCTGTTTCAGCAATATGTGCAGATGGCAGCTACTACAAGTTCTTATTCAACCAAAAAGGGGAATGCTCAAGGGATGTCTATGCTCAGTTTCTAGAAATGACGGACGACAAGCTTTGACTGAGCTGAGGGAGTGCATGGGTCAAAGTACTGCCTCGGCTGTTCCACATCTTTGGAAGGACAGTATATGAATGTCCAATACTGATCAAGAAGTTTAGCAGACCTCACTGAGAAGCCTGGCCCAACATGATCAGAACAAGCTCTGAAGTAGTGGACTACATATGTTTATTCTCATTTCTGCAAGTATTCATTAAAATCTCTTTGGGTTACTGTCATCAACTCAAGTTTTCAAGATGTGGCTTTCAACAAGCTTGTGCCTATTGGGTTTCTCTTAATCTAAACTGTGAAATGACTTCAGATTAAACACGAGTGCCTGCCACACTAAACGATCTGCAGGGGGCTGTACAACTGTACAATTAGCCTTAGAAAAAGGGATGTGAAAACAGAGGATTTTAGGCATTGCTTTACTTCCACTGAATGGCTGGGAGTGGGGGGAATAATATAGATCATGCCAATAAAACCATGGGCTTGGCTAGGAGCAGGAGTGCTGCCTTCCCCCCTCCCCTGGGCCCATCTTGGAGCAACAGAGGAGAGGCGATGACAAGCGCGTAGCCATAGACTGTAGCTCGAACCATGCTCGTCCTCTGAGCTGGTGCAGGGGCTTGGGGGGTGGTGGTGCTGTGGCCACAGGCTGCAGCTCACGTACACGTATCGACGTTGGTTGAGTGATCAGCACTAACTGTCAAAGGTGCCAAACTGTACATAGTAGCTGAAGGCACATTTAGGCACTGGCTGACCCAACTAACCTCTCCTCGGTGCGCGGAGCAGGCAGCCGGGGCACTCGGAGCTCCTGTATTTGTAGAGGCAATTCCTTCTGTAACAAAACAGCCATTCCAGGTTTAAAAGCCACCCTCGGTACCGGTGTGCCAGCTGTACTGACTGCTTCCAGAACTGCTCTGCTTCAGCTGGAGGACTGGACAGGCCACTTCCACATCCAGCACAATAAAGGAACAAGGTGGCATGAAGTATACATCTCTGCCATGGCTTTAAACTTGCAAACTTTTCTTTCTTTTTTTTATTTGAGATGTTGCATACTAAACCCTGTTGGCCTAGGGCCAGTTAGGTTAGACTAAACCGGCTGACTTGTAAACTCTGTCCCAAAATTGGCAATTAATATTTTCTGCTAAACTAAGGCACAAGATACTAAAACTAGAAACTGAAATAGACACAAGCTCTCCATTCATAGCACTAAATACCTGGGGGAGGGAAGTCTTGCTCTTCTGAAATTTCATTTCACAGATGCTTCAAATCTGACATGCCCGTTCACTCTAAGATTTAGCTGCAAGCTCTCTAAATTTGACAAGTTTCTTTTAGTGTCACATAACATACTAAGGACTAACTTCTACGCAGATTTTGATGTCAAGGTTGCATGTTGCTTTTATGTGTATTTAATCACAGAAATTGTTTTGCACACTTATTTGTAATATGTTATTTCTTTTAAATAAAAGTGACTAATTTTGCTGTATTCATGGATGATCACCACCAAAGTTCCTATTGCCCTAGGTTTTGGGGAATAAATACCTGAGGAAATAGTGGTGGTGGTTGAAGGACAGAACCTGAATCACGCTGCCCATGCCATGCAAACACAGGACAGGAAGTACACAAATTACTGCCTGGGACGCGTAGGTTGGTATTTATACCAAAACGAGTCCAGCTTCCAGGGCAAACCAGTTCTTGTGCAGCTCCGCTCACCACTGTTGCCGTTCTGAAGCTTCTTACTTTTTACCAGCTGTGTCGGTTGACTGACCCACTGGAAACCACGAGCTCCCCGGAGAAATGCATGCGCAGGAAAGCATTAGAAACTGTTCTCCAAGGATGATTTAAATCCTCTCTCTGGGGCAGTCGTAAGGTGTTTATGATCCAGTCATCTGCGCTCACTTTAAATAGCAGGAAACTACTTTAACGAAAACATTAAGCCTTCTGCACAGTGTTTTGAAGGTTTTACATATCTTAATCTGCTAAAGCGCCCTGCCCTCCCATTAAAGTTATCCTATAGTTGACATGGGATACTAGAGCATCTTTCTTGGTTGATTAAAATTCTACTGAACGTGTAGAACTTCTCCTAAACATCTGTTCTAGTGTAACAATAAGAATGAAAATAACACTACCTACACACGCAGACAACAGTGCTGTACTAACGATGGTATCCATTAACACATACCTCAACATATTTAATCTCAAATTCCTCCTTCTTGTACTACTTGCAAATCCTCATCTGTAAGTATATAGGCTATTTTACAGGAATCAAAAATTAGGTAAAGGAGTGTGTCTTTCCAGCTGGTGTTGGCTCCAGGCTGCTCTGCCAGTACTCCATCACATCACTTTTTCTGCTGTACCGCATCATGTAGGTAATTTTAATGCAAATTTTGCATTAAGTGGGATACTGGATAAACATAACTCAACAATGGAACGGAACAGTATTTTAGTTAGTCGCTTTTTTGGAAAATAAATAGTATTTTAAGTATTTGATAGACCACGTATCCACCATGTTGATTTATTTATGATACTGCATGGCTGCAGTGTCCAGGTACACAGCGGTAATGCTCACCCGCGTTCTGGGCCTCTCTCAAAGGTCCAGTCTTCCTGGGCAGGATATTAAAGAACCGCTTTCCTCAGAGAGGAGCTCGCACTCAGCAGAAGACGAGGTTTAAAAGGCCTGAATAAGCAACCAGTCGCCTTTCGAGCATAGTCCTGCTCTACAGGAGGCTGCAGAGTAAAAAGGGGCAAGGCAAGCTGTCAGAAGTCTACTTTATGCAGCAAAGGAGGATTAAATAGATTTTAAAATGTCAAGTTGTTAGCTTAAGAAGAGTATTATAGTCCAGAGGTCCAACAGCATTTATTCCTTTAAGTACAGTTGTCTTAACTCTTAGCTAGAAACACGTGGCTTTGGGAGACGGCCCTGCTCGTCAGAGCGCCCCGCTGGCTGGAAGGGACACAGGCCAGTGGTGCAGACTGCGTTAGTCTGTGATGAAATGGCAGAATTTGCACAGTAAGTCTAAAATATGACTATTCCTGAAAAACAATGTATTTCCACCAGCATCAGCTATTTAACTATATGGATTATTAATGTCTTTTGTATTTAAAAAATAACTAAACACTTTCTCTCCCCCTATTTTGTGCTCTCTTTCCACAGCACCTGCGCCACAGTTCAAAATCCTGAAAGGAAAACTAAAAGATTAGCCAGTGCAATAAATTCAATGGTAGTTCCAGGTGTTTGCCAGGAGGAGCCACGGAATACGAGTATTTCTTTCAGAACCTTTACGCACATTAAAGTAGAAAACACAAGAACAACCAGTAAAGTTAGAAAACGCGAGACACAAGACTAGTCCTTACATATGTCGGCCAACAGGGCTGTGGCAGACAGCACGGACCAAAATACAAAGGCTACGGAATAACGCGCGCTTCAGAAAGACAGTCTTGTTTTGGAGTCACACACCAGTGAATCTACCTCTGTCTTACTAAGCCATTTCAATGCATCCATTTTACTGTGGTTTTTTTTTTTTCCTTCTTCCCTGAAGGTTGTATTTGTTTAAACAAGCCAATGACTCTGTTCCATCTGGTCTGTAAGAGATCCTGTGGAATTTCTCACAATAGTCCATTCTTTCTGTTAAAGGAATAGGTTATGCTCCTTCAGCCTTTAACAGTAGTTCCGTAGCCCTCCTTTGATTGCTCCCCAGCTCTTGGAAGTATTGACATGAAAACCAGACCCAGTGTTCTAGTAAGTTTTTCTAGTACTATAGACAAAAGCATTTCTCCAGCTCTGATGAGAAACAAAAAGAACGTAACTAACATATAAAAAGAGGATCAGAAACCAAGCCACCATTAATGAAAATTATTCCAGAAGGTGCACATCTCATTAAACTTATTACAAAAAATAATAATCTGTTAGTATGGCAGTCTGTGCTAAATCAATACATTTGCTGCCAATGTTTTCTTAAAGCCAAATCAGTGAACTAATGCAAATCCCTGGCTACGTACCTGAGATCAGCCCCAAATGCCAACACAACTTGTAGAAGAATGAGACTCTCTGACACAAAAAATTAATTCAAAATCTGGCTTGATTAACAGTTAGGAAAGAAAACAAGCAGAAGCAGAGTAAAGCTTGTTTTCACCTGCCAGTCCACAAACGAGGTCAAGAACAACCTGACGGTTAAAAGCAACCCGTGCACTTACTAACTTCAGACAGTCCCTTTCTAAATTTTGAGTCAGACACACTGCAGGATTGTTAGTGAGGAGACACGTATAGAAAGGGGTCAATCAGGTTAGTAGAAAAAAAGCACTCAATTTAGTATGAGAGAGATATATATATAAATATATATATATATATATTTAGATAAGTATCTATCACCCACACAGATACATATAAAAAAAATCACACGCTATATAGAATCACAACCTGTATTAATGACTACCAACCCCTCAAAATTACCTTGTGGGGGAAATTAAATCAAGATACGAAACACAAATCTGAACACGGATCGCTGAAACTTCAAGTTCCACTTCTGCATTTAAGTAATTATAAAAACCAGCATTTTAAAATGAACCTGTATTGTAACAACCATGCAAGTAAAGGCAAAGGCTTCCCAGTTTTGCCTCCTGTACAGCAATCTGTACTGTCAGGTGGTTTATGAAGCAGAAGTGCTTTTGTATCTTTTGGAATTAGCACAGCAGAGGTATTCACCTAAATCAGCTCAATTAAAAATGGCATCATAAAGACTGCTACCATTGTGGTAAATAAGTCGTAACGTGGGCAGGGCGAAGCAGCAGCTCAGAGCTGAGACTAAGCACAGTGATCAAAAAGAATTAGACTTTCATACCACTCCATCCACAGTCCCCTCTGTTTTGAGGACTCGGTGTCGCTTTGCTGGACCATGCAATACCCTACAGCTGCTGTTACAGCGGCCAGCAAGGAGGCAGGACTGTCCTCTCCAAAGGCATGAATATCCCACTGCCCCGGGATCGTGCTGCCGCCTTCCCAAATCTGCTGGGACACGGGGCCACTGCCACAGGCAGCTGCATCAAAACCAAAGCTGGCATTAGGAGAGGGAGAGGGATCTCATGCAAGGAGGACAGAACACGCTGGCAGTGGAGATGAACGCTTCCGTCGCTGGACGCAAATGCATGCTTCAGTCTTCCATTATGTTAGAATTCTGTGTCCTTTTCAAAGTAATTTTAAAGTTTACACAAAAGCTGACTCTTAACAGAAAGAACACTGAACAGGCAGCCCAGAAGGAGCACAAAAGGAAACAATATCATGCATCATAAAACACAAAAGGTAACAGGAAAGGTTCCATCAGTTCCCAAAGAGAGGTCAAATCTCTAGGTACATGAATCACCTGAAGACATTTTCCATTTGCAGAAGAAAGATCACATTGACCGTGGGAGTCCAGGATGATCGGCACCTAGGGCCAATTTAAGAAAGGTCACGAGCATCACCTCGGAAGCAGCAGCGTGACAGGAGTCTCGTTCAGCCTCTGCCATCATGCAGTAACCGTCACTGGACTAATAGCGGGAGGCACAGAAATACATGGGCAAACCAGGGAACAGTTCTGGTTCAAACAAGCCAACGACTCACTTCAGTAAGGCCTGACACATAAGACAGAGGGGTCTCCACTAGTCAAAAGCAGTGGAGATGATCCCATATGAGCATTCTTCGGCATCACTAAAAGCACGGATAAGCATGTTATTTTCATGTAAGACCGTTAGCAGTTTTCTCACATCACACAGCTTTTTCAAAGGGTTTATCCATCTGAACGAAGGTGCGTTCTTGTGCCAAATTCCACATGCGCCAAAATGCGTAAAACACCACCACGTTACAGCATTGGGACCCAGACGCATTCTCATCTCCCCCTCTACCCAGGAGGGCATCACGTACAGCTTCCCTACCGTTAACTCATCACCTTGGCTTCTTAGGTCTGATACCGTTCCCTGTGGCACTGCCAACATAAATAGGATTAATCACCCCAATATATACATAAGTATTTCAAACACACTTGTTGAGTAATTTCAACTTAGTTAATTTGCTGAATAAAATTTAATTTTATTTAAAAAAATCTTATACACTATTATTCACCTAGCCCTAGTTGTGAACAGATTCTCACTTCTGAAAATAAACCACATTCTAGTCAATTCATTCAACACCAAATTAAATTACTAGTACTGGATTTTTTTTCTTAAAAAAAGTATGTTAAAACTTTACTTTTTTATTTTTAAAACCTCTAAAGAAAATGTTGCAATTTTACAGAAATGTTTCTTTTCAGGTTATGTTTTTTTTTTTAAATGCCTGTTATAAATTCAGCTTGTGTAGAGTTTTTTTCATAGTTTTTTAATATGTATTATCTGCAGAGACATTGTAACAGTTCCATTTTGTGGATGAACACAAAACTTGTACAGATTTCTCGTATTTGGTCTTTAGGTAAATAGTTCCCAAAAGCTGCCTAAATAAACCACTCCAAACTGTTCAGTCCATCACGAAAATACAGTTTTTTCCCTTCGTAGCGGGAAAGGAAATATAAATAATGCATCATTATTACAGAAAATGACAAAAATCAGATTCAAATTAAGCCAACTATCTAGCTTTCACTCACCTTACTGCATGAGGAAATAAGACATTATGTGAATTAAAGACTGAACAGCAGCCTTACGTTTAAATTTAATTTTGAAATGTAAAGTGGAATCTATTACCACAATTAAAGTGAGAAATTACCAATACATTTTAAAATGTTCAACTGCAGAACACACACTTAAAAAAAAAAAATTATTATAATAATATGGTAGCCACTGTTAGAAAACCACAACAGCTACTCTTAATGGAGACCCCAAAAAGGTCAGTGTATGACATCAAAAGTGTTATGGAGAAACTGGTCAGATTAGTTTCTACTGATGGGTGCTTAAGCTTAAAAATATCGAATATACCTCTGACAAGATAATTTTACTCTCTTCTTAAAAGGACTTGTGATAAAGAATTTCATCTTTCTAAATGAAGAACAGTCTGTTATCTTAAACATACACAATATTAAGCGAGACTCTTGTTTTACTTTAGACTGGAAAAATATGCCAGGGACAGTCAAAGTCAACACAAAGTAACAAACAGCAAAAGGTAGCAGAAAGAGAAACAGATAAGTGCAGCTCTGGTCAAATTCATAGCAGTTCTTTACGTCAGTTAACGGCTCATTTACATTGTAATTTCTAATCAGTTACATGCAAGCCCAAAGAAGCATTTGATCACTACACATGGTAATAAAATTTGATTAAATTTATCAGGCAACTGCTAAAATATGAAAATTTGCAGATGTAATAAAGTAGCTTTATCTGAACTTTAACAGGACAGACAAAAGTAAATCATTCCATTGGTTAAAAAAACCCTACATTCAGTTTTTTACCAAACAAAATTTCACATGAAAAGTATTGTGTGATTCCAAAGTTTCCGGAGTAGAAATGGAGTGATTTGAAATGTCAAAGACCCCATTATTTTTGCAAAGAAATGAAAATACACCTCAAAAATTTCTAATTCCACATGTGAACAACAAAATACTGCATATCTACCAACAACTGCATCGGGTAGGTCATTATGAAAGGCTAGCTGCCAAGATGTAGGAAATGGCTCCTTGCCTCTGTTCCCTTTAAGGAATATACAATCGTTTGAAACCAGTTCACACTAAGCGCTTATCATGCTGCCGTTACACTGAGATACTCAGTCCTTAAAATAATCTGATAAAGATTTTTTTAAAGCTGCAGCCCTCCCCAACACTGTATTTCTCAGTGTACACAGTTCAGTAGGGGGCAGGGAGGAGCGGGGGTCACAGCCTCTGGAACAAGATGTTTTGCAGTTTGACTTTAAATTACCAAGTTTTAAGGCCACCTGTGTTGGGTTTTTTTTCAGTGCTGAAAGTTGAAGTCTGATCACAGGGCCCCTTTCCCCACTGCGTGAGAACATGTTCCAACATTTTAGGTGTTAATATTTAAGTGTCTCCTTTTGGCACCATGGAGTTTATTTTAAAAAAAAAAAA
>VYZM01008021.1:1011317-1036318 GCA_013398915.1 Dromas ardeola
AAAAAAAAGAAAACTCCCCTAAGTTTCTAGTTCTGGCTGCCTTTATCACTCACTGCCACAGATGGGTTGTCCACGTTAACAGCTATGACTATGCTCTCTCCATCTTCTGTTTTGATACGTTTGAGTTCCTGCTGTTCTGACTGGTCTCCATTCTGCCGCTTTGTTGGAAGAGATGCTGATGCGGATGCATGGGTTGCTAACATATGCAAAGGACTTGCAGCAGCTGTAAAAAGATAATAAAAACTTCAGAACCCTAATCCTGGGGGAAACAGACGATATTGAAAGCAAACTTGCATTTTCATTAAAATGATGAAGTCGTTTACCAGTACTACATGGGGTATTAGCAATCCCAGTTGAGATTCAGGCCCAAATGTTTACTCTTTGTACAAACCTGAAGGACATTTTCCCAAATCACTCAACATTCATGCAGATTTGGACAAAGGTGGGAGAACTGGAAGTATCTCCAATTTGTCTATGGGGACCCAAAGACAGAGGTTAAATGACTGAAAGCCAATCTACATCATAATTTGTGACAAAACTGGGAAGCGAATTCAAAATCCCCTTTCGGTAGGATCTGGCCGTGTCTATGGATCACTGAAGAACACACTACTTGGCCTGGAAGGAGCGCACCACCACATCACATTCATCTGCAGACATAAGTTATTAAATAAAAGCTACGCAATTCACACAGCCATGAGATGCAAACGACTCAAACAGCAATTCCTCTTCGACAAATAATGAGGCATTTACCCACAGTGTACGGACAAGACAATGCTTTAACAAGTAGTAGTATTAAGAAATAACGCACTGTATTAGATTCAAGTGCACAACTGAATTAGATCAACAGAAATGTATATAGTTCAAACATCCTATACAAGATTTTAATCTTTCTCATTCCATGGAAGAGATAGTACGAGTCACCATTAATGGGCGAATACAGTCCTTTAAACCTTCTGAGACACCCAAGGGTTCCTTCCTTCTACTTGTTAGCAGTCCGTTTCTCAGTATCGACCCTGACTTTACTAAGCCAAGTTCAAATGTCTTTGCAAATAATGCAAAATACTAATTATTTGCTTGCTTGTTCATTGCGTTTCATGAAAATTTATCTAAATATTATCAAACCACCTGCTTCTTTACACACAAGCTCCCTTCCTTCAGCACCACCGATTTGCTGACATTACTACAACATTACCTGCTAGTGGAGTTTAAACATGAAGTCTATAAGGAATTCTTATTTGCTAAACTTGTTATATTCGTTCTTAATGAGCTGTCCTAGAGAATACCTGGAATACCACCTCTGCATGTACCCAAACTGGGTTTGTACTTAGTGTTTACTGGTAGAACAGATACTTCAGAAAATATTTATCTGATGCAAAAAGCTCTGCCGCAACTGTAAAATAATTTGTCCTTGGATCTCAACAGTCCTTCAGCTTCTATTAAAAAAGCTATTCTTTGTACAACTTCTGAATAGATGCCATACAGTTAGTTCTGAATAAAATGCTTTACTGCAAATTTATTGTTGCTAAAATAAAAACAAGTTGTTTACCGCTCATCTTCACACACGCAGTAAGACTATTGCTGCATGATTCACTCTGGGGTCTCTGTAGTAGAAAGAGACTTGCTGGCTGCAGCCACAACCAATATGTGGAAGTATGAAACACACAAAAGAACAATGATGCTTGAAATCTACACTGAAAGTTGAAATAGAGACTATCTATAGTTATGTAATTTTATTCTGCAACAAGAGGCTTGAATTTATTTTGGACTTCACAGCTTTCAGTTAGACTGACAGGTAGTAAAAAGCACTGCCAAACTGTTTTGCTGAGAGTAAGATCTGAAAGCACCTTCTTACTACAAATAGAAAATGTCAGAAGAACAGTAGTTGCTCTGGATTTCTTAGCTTTCAGATTGCACAAATCTTCTTTCTCCAAAGACAGAGATAAAAACACACACACAAATATGTGTGTAAATACAGATGTATGCATGTGAACACAGACATATGCAGATGTACGTGTGTGAATGCAGACATATTTGTAGACGTGTACAAACACATCTGTACTTCTGGAGACCTATTTCCCCCTTCAGATGCTTTGCCTGAGAATTGTTTCTTGCTGGTTTAGGAGTTACTGTAACAGAGAGACCAGGACCTGGAATACACCTCACTTGCTGTTCAAAATGTGAACATCTCAGAAGGTATTTAAGCCCAGGAATCTTGGAGTGAAAACTCCCATCACTGCGAGCGCACCCCTATCACACAGAGTGAAACAGTAAGAAGCACTACCATTCTACTCCTACATTCAGACACACTTCTTAAATACACCTAGCGGCCGTTAGGCTTCCCTACCAAGGAAAACATGTTAAAACGAGCTGAGTTTTCAGAATCCAGGAAAAAGAAAAAAAGAATTATTTCTTACTTCTAAAAATAACTTTTCAGTATATTTCACATGACTCTCGGCTCAATTCATACATCCCCTTCTGACAAAAAAAGTGCATGCGAAGTCTGACAGCGATTGCTTTTGCTTTACTTAAGCTGGAAATGAAGTGGAAGCAGACAGAACACTGACCTATAAATGTCAGTGATGGATGAAGAGTAAAAAGGAAACAAAGCATATATTTCACTCCATTAGAAAGAATTCAGAAAAGAAATACAGGTAATAAACTGATATAAGATAGCCTAAAACTATTTCTGTAAATATATTTTATGACAAAAAAGCTACTTCAGTATCAGATAACATCTCAAAGTGAAACTGTTAAAACAAGCTGTATGCACCTGCAAAGCAAACCAAAACTGAACGGTCTGTAAAAAAGTGTGAATATATGAAAATTATGAAGAGGCACGGCTACCCGCTCAGACTGCTGAGTCTGAGAGGGGAAAGATGGTATTCAGACAAGAATAATCTCAAAATCTTACAGAATTTTTGTTAGGTACAGGTTCAATAAAAACAGAATAAAAAGTAACAGTTCAAAAAGCCAACCCACAAGCAACTTCTGTCTTGTTTTCCTGTTGGTTGGTTCTTGACATATCATGTGGGGAGCAGTTACCGTTTTAATGACACTGTTCTACAGGAACTTCTTTTAAAACTTGTTTATATCCTGGGTTTAATGAGGAGGGAGGATGGGTTGTCACCACTAAGTACATCCCTATAATGACCACAAAGAGAATAAATAGCTGTTCAGGTAATCATCAATTAAGAGAAAACACTGGTTCTTACCAACAAGGAGGGAACAATCCCTTACAAGGCTGTAATCTAAGTTGTCAACTTAGTTTTCAGTATAACTACAAGAGACATGAGACCAGAATTCACGAATTCAGCACCAGTCATGTTGAGTTTTTAACACGTACAAAGCAACAAAATATCTTGACACAATACGTACCAGCATTGCCCTGTCCTTGTATCGCAGTGGTGATAGGTACTATGTGCGTTCCGTTCTGCGTTACAGTTTTTATTGGTAGCTGGTGTTGACCTAGAGGTGCCTGTTGCACTATAGTAACTGTCTGTAAGGGTGTGGTCTGAGATGTCTGAATGATACGACTAGCAGCTCCTATTGTAGCATGACTAATAGCAGGTATAGGCTCCACTTTAACTGAAAAACAGAAGATAAAACATTGTTAAAAACAAGAAAGTGTTAAAGAACCATTTGTTTTTACCCAATCAACCCTCAGCGAAAAAAGTATATTGTTTTATTACTAGGTCCAACTTATCTGAGACATTATGATGCAAAATCTTCAGTTTTCGCCAAACATGTCAAGCGTTCATCTGGAAGTAAGTTTCAAATAATAATCCTTCTATGTAGAAGAGCTAGCAAAACAACCAGCCCCACAGGTTCTCACCTTTTACTTCCTTGTGGTCTCCATTCTCTTGAGGTTCTACCTTGGGCTGGGTTACCATCGCAGCTTGCGTGACTACTGCCTGTCCAGCTACAGTGTAAGTGTTTGCTGGTGCTAATCCGGTCACATTTGTGACAGACACAGCTGGTATCTGGTGGACAACATGAACTGTCTGAACTACAGGCTGCTGGGAGGTCGATGTTGTCACAGGAGTTGCAACAGTGTAGGTGACGGGTTTAATAGTTTGTGGTAGCTGCCGTTGTACAGTAATTAAAACTGGTTGGCTAGAGAGAGGTGATCCTACCAAGAAAGAGATAAAAATTAGTCTGACTATTTTAATTATTTCTTTTAAGCCAGTCATTCTTTTAAACTTAACACTAAAGCCTCGGAGGATTAACGACCTCCTTCACTAATACCTGAATGATCCAAAAGATAAAACCGGACAATGAAGATATGACACATGGCTATGCCAAGCCACATACTGAAGGTAAGTGCTGTATTAGCTCAGTAAGACCCACACACCATTTGGGCACAAGCCACCCCCGCCTTCCCCCAAATGCAGCTATACTACCAAAGCTATGTTTAATACTCATTTAGTAAAACTCCTTTCCATAGATGGGAACATATCTGTGCTTCAGGCATTGTGTGGAGCCTGTCTGCATGGGCAAAACCCTCAGCTTCCTAAGCTGGGGAAAGCCTGGTGCCACTGCTTAGGGCCATGTTTGTCTTCGCCACAGAATGGTCACTGGCACTTTTGCAGTACCAGAATATCACCAAGAAAATAAGGTAATTAAACAAATACATCCTTATCTCATCATGCTTTACACTCTTTTTTAAATAGGAAAATGCTTACTGCGCAAATTTGTTCTTTCTCTCTTTATCCTTTCAATTCTTTTTATGCCCACTTTTGAAAGGATGACATGATCACAGATGTGTGCAAGACATTTGCTTATTTCTGTAACCCATGTAAACTAAAGCTTTTGTGTTTTTTTTCTAAACCAGAAAGAATACGTTTTGAAAGAAAGCGACAACTGTTACAAGACAATAGAGTCCTATACAGGACAGAAACACAATCTCTGCTTAGTAACAAAGTGATCAAGGGTGTTGGAACAGCACACGGATAACAGTCCTTATGCATGCAAACAGAATTTACCTGGCATGTTTACACGTTTATCAAAGAATTGCTGTCAACCTTAAGATATTAAATATTTACCTTTTTTTTTTTAGCGTACCTGTGAAGTCTTGGTAGTATTTATATATTATCCCTCTCCCCCTCCAACCCCCAAACGCTGATTTCAGGACTCCTCACCTGGGGCACTCTGTGCAAATCGCGCTTCTTGTATTACCGCTAGTTTTGGCTGGATAGCACTAGGTTCAGGTTCCATTGGGACTGGAGATCCTTCCCTGGACAGACTCTCAGGGGTCTGGACACCACTGGAGTGCGCAGACAACACTCCAGAGTGATTAGGAGAAGCTGGGGCACTTCTGTATTTAAAAATGAAAGCAGCAGCTGATGTGTTTTAACTTCTGAACTGTGAAAGACAGTGACCTTCCTCTAAAGAGATCACTAACACACACTGCCCACAGGAGGGCACCTCTGCCTTCTGGCAAATACAGTTACAACCCAAAGCAGTTGATGATCTTTTACAACGCTTCTGTTAAACAGGGACAAAATTTAAAAGCAAATTTCAGGTACAGTTAATGGAGAAGCAGCGGCTGGATGCCTTCTTAGAGAGACTCTCGAAACAATCTGTGAAACATGAACGTTTCTTCTGGTGGAGAAGAATGATGAGCAAATCTCAGTCTACAGGGCAAGTAATAAAAGATCTGCACCAGCAGAAAGGCCATAACTTTACAGAGGGAATAATTTAACCCCTTGTATTTCTCCATCATGAATTCTGCTTGAACGTTATCAGACTAAATACACAATTGTCATCTCTAAGTTCAAAAAAAGGGTAGCTGGTATTTGGTAATTTTCTTTGCAGTCTTAAAATGCAGTAGATGGCAGTTAGAAATTACAATTATAATTCTGTAAAAAACACCCCAAAGGTATGGCAAGGCTTGCTTACATTAACCATCCGATAGTTATGCAAACTGAGTCAGTTCTTTAACACTAAAAACCAGCAGTAAAAACAAGCCTACTGTATGGGGCAGCCTCCTAGTAAATCATACAGAATTCAAATACTGAGTCTGGATGAAATTAAATTACTAAACTTGTGACTGTATCCAAAACTATCAAGTCTGTATTAGCCTGAAGATTAAACAACAGCCATAGTCTTTTTGATCATCTGTTTTTCCTTACCTAGAAGAGAGTGGTCCCAGAGGGGTTCTAAAGCAAGGTACTCCCCTAGGCCGCCTTTTCCTAAAAGCCTGCTCTATTAATTTGCTTTCAGAGGCAGGGTCTATCCTCCAGAATGAGCCTTTGCCTGGTTCTTCCTGGGAACGTGGTACTTTGATGAAATAACGATTCAGAGAGAGATTGTGACGTATTGAATTCTATGGAACATAAAAAAATATGTAGAATTCATATAACTTTTCCAAGTCAGAATGTGGCCTACTGCAGCAGTTCGTACTATAGGAGACTCGGGGTTCAGCGCTCTAATTCCTTAATTCAACAGAACTCAGAGCACTACAAAGGCAGTGCCATAAACCTGAACGGACTCTGGCATTTTTCAAATCTTTCCCAACAATTAAAAAAACCAAGTATACTACTGCGGCAATAATAGAAATCTCATTTAATTCTCTAATGAGAAACATGGTGATTGCAACAAGCTGTTAGAACACTACAAATACTTGTGCATAATGCAGTGTAAAAAAAAAAAAAAAAAAAAGTCTTCATACACCACCCTTCCCCCAGGTGTCAAAGAAAATGTCAGTTCATTCTAGGAGGGCCAGTGAAATACAGCATATACTGATTCTGATCTTGTATGATAATCCTGTTACTGTTCCACAATACGGAAAAAACAGGTTAAATTACACAAGTTCCAAATGCAGCTAGATTGTTGGGAGTTCACCCACAGTCCAGTCTGTCTCCACAAAGGAGCCAAGGGTTTAGTGTGTCTAGAAAAACAACAAATGGCAGTAGGTCCTAAAACAGCTCTTCAGCAAGATCTTCATTACTGCATTCTAGTTTGCACATTACTTTATCCTCAACTTTGATCTAACACACACAACTCTTCAATCGGAGTGGCTGAAGTGGCTGTATCTATCCTTGCCTTTGCAGACTTTTTTTTTTTTTTGTCTGAAGAGATATAAAGCCAAAGTCTCTCTAAATATTGTCACTGAGCAAGAAGAAAAGAAAGACAAGCATACATACTGAAATACTTGTGGGGTAAACAGGGGAAAAAAATGGAGAAAAAGCTTTTTGTTAACAAAAGCTCTTCAAAATTTGCAAAAATCAAATGCAAATCCTGCTCAAATGTCTGAGTTCGTGACCTTGATGGCAACTTTGGAAAATTTAAAGCAATGATAACCATGTACGGTTTCTAAAATGCAAGCTGATGAAACCAGAAATGGTTTTCCCTGCCAAAAATTGAAACAGAACTAGAAAGATGCCAAGAACATGTTTATAAATTGTATTTATTTCTCCGTATGCTAGAATAAAAGAGTAGATCCAAAAGTACCTGCTAAAATAAGTTCACGAAGAGGAGACTTCAAGTCCTCAACAAAATGAGACCTTTATATAATAAAGGATATAAATACCTCAATACTACTTATTAAGGTATAAGATTTGGATACTATACACATGTAGGTACTCTATGTTTTGAATAATATGCACATATACAGCCTAACATATTATTTAAAACATCTGTTATATAAGTCCCCCTAACTGTAATCTAATACCTGATGGATAAAAGCTAGCAAAGCTATTCATACATGGCGTACACTGTTAAGTGTTAGAGCAGTGCTTTATATGGCTACTGAGCGAACAGCATCTAATTTTCAGCTTTTCCAATTGTTTTTATGAATAGGTGCTAATTAATTCTTCCAGAACATACACGTCTGCTGTGTCTATCACCTTGGGTTATTATACACCTAAATACATACACTGTTCTAAGGCAGAATTCTTTAACCATGTTTTACAATGTATGCACATGTTTGGTTCCATGATGCTTATGTAAAGCAGCACTATACACACAGATATTCGAGTTATGTCAGAAAGGGAAGCAAAAAGCACACCAACATTTTATAAACAGAATCTTGTTGCTAAAACATATCTGTTAGTATGACTTCAGCCAGGATTCTGCATTGCTTATATGTGAAACAGCAACAACATTCTTAAGAGACTTCCTAGCCACAACAACAGCTAAGTCCTTTACTAGCTAAACCATTAGCATAATGCTAGGGAACAGTTCCGTTCCTCACTAACCTTGGAATTCCTCTAAGAGTGATTCAACTTTCATACAGGCCCTATGACAAATAAGTATGTGATTAATATTTAAAATCTATTCCTCTACTGAGAAAGCATTCTACTTGGAGAGCGAGTAGAGTATTAACACTTCCTCGCTTTTCCCCTCCCCCAGTCTCTCCAAATTTTACTTCCCTGAAAATAACTTCAGAGCATGCCTCTGCTGCGGATCATGGCTGTACTAAGCAGCACCACAGTGAAATGGATACTCCATGATCGACAGTGCAGTCTGAATGTTATAAGGGCGAACTGGCCAGTCCTGCTAATTGTGCTCTTCTGTCCTTTGCTGAAGCTAAAAACAGCAGCAAAGGCATTGAACCTTTATGCGTATCTGGAAAGACTATGCCAGACTGATTCATACTCGGTTAGTCATCCTGGCAAATGCCGAGGTTGGTCTCTTTAAAAATGAAAAGAAAGCAGAAATTAATTCTACGGAATTGAAAGGTTTGGTCTAACTCAACACACACACACAAAAAAAAAAACCTAGGTTCACAAATAGACTATGTTGCACCAATAAAAAAGGGCACATAATAGTGCAAGGTAACAACAGAAAACACACGCTTGTTCCTTCACTATTATTGCATGGTCAAGATCACTGTTTTCAAATAAAACTGAACTTGTAACATTTAATATCTTAATTTTATCTCAAGATAACAATACGGATGTTTACACAATTTTAAGTTACAGAACCCAATTACATTCCTAGATAGCATACATATATTTAACTCCACAATGCCAACTGTACTTTCCTTCCCAAAAAGGGAAGGAAAGCATCACTGTAAGTGTTGCTCCTAGAGGTTAAGAGAATACCATTCCATGAATAAAGCAGTGTTTAAAATACATTATTACGTAAATTGCCTACTTTGTTGAAGAACTTACAACCAGGAAAAAGACAACATACTCATTTGACAAATTCTATTTACGAAGGGCTGTTAGGCTCACCAATTACCTTCTTATGACCATTTATAGCTGCCAGTATTACTCACAACTAAAATAAAACATTCCAGAAATCAAATTTACCTGCCAGCCCTTGTCTGCTGTCCTGTAGTACGGATAATTTTTAGTTATGTGCGTATAAATTCCATTTAGTGTAAGCTGCTTATCAGGTGCCATTGTAATTGCTTGTACTATTAACTGTGCATAGGAGTAAGGTGGCTTAGAGTCGTCCTGTACAAGAAAAGAAAAAGTTTGCATCAATGAACTTTAAAGATATATATCCCCCTTTCTAAATTAAAAGTCACAAAACACGATTAAATTAAAGCACTTTTGGATGACCAAAATCTTGAGGCAGAAAAGAAACTACAGACAATTCTGCTCTTCCAGTTACCAGATTTTAAGTTAACATTAAAAATTTGGAGAAACATACAAAGGTAAGGCATTTTCAATGGCCCATGAACAGATACATAACTGAAAATACATACAGACCCTCCCTCAAAGGGAATACAGGTAAATAAATAAATAAACCTCACATCTAATCACAAAAACCTATAAATTGTTTTTAAAGTCTGTGCTGTTAAATTATGACTTAGTGCATATACGTTAGCAAACAAAATTTCAGAAGTCTTACATTCACTTTCATGTAATTTATGGGATTGATTTCAAACAATGTTTACCTTTGGGCTATCTCCACCCGATGCTTCCTTGTCATTTTCTGACTGTGAATTGTCAGCCATTAAATGTAGGTCAGATGGTATTACACGACTCATTTTGTACCCTGAAGAGCCTGCACCACGGGGGCTAGATGGGCAGGAGTTTGCAGCACTGTAGAGCATAAAAAGAAGATCCTACTATTTTGTTATACAGTATATCACCACATTATGTCTAATCAAAAAGCTCTTATTGCAGAAAAGCCCACTAGCAGAGCTTCTAGACTACAGTTAAGGGTCTGTCAGTATTTCCATTATAAACCCCATCTTCCAAGCCTTCCTAACTCATCCATGGGAATTAAAATCACTGCAGGAAGAAACCTGTCAAATGAAGCTCAAGCCTTCCTCCTCAAAGGAAAAAGGATTAACTGATTTATTAGGTTATATTGTATTTGTCTAAGACTTGCCGACAGAAAAGTCCACTTTAACTAAATAAGCAACCACAAATTTTAAGACACTCATTTGAAACAAGAAACACATCTTGCATGAAATTTCTGCCATATGCTTGTATTCAGTCTGCTCAAAAAAGATCATCTCTCCTGTGCAGTATTTCTGCACGTTTGAGAAAATACAGCAAGTGGTGAGGGGGAAAAAAAGTTTTTATTCTCATTTAGATCTAATCCAACCTTATTTTAAGTGTTTATAGGTATGCGCACACACATACACACACACGTATAGGTGTATAAAAATCCTAAACTTATCCATAAATGGGATGCTCCAGCACTGACTCATCCAATTTAACACAGTATTATGCCAACAGGGCAGATACACTATTACAAAGCAAAAAATAGTGCCAAACGAAAGAAGGGACTCTTGATACCTCACATTTTGCTATCCATCACAGAAAAACAAAGACAAAATTGTATCTAATTCCACTGTAACATCTTTCTAACGGTTGTCCCTCTGCCTTGCACAGCCCACAGGAACCACAGCTGCACAAAGGCAGTTTTCTTCTAGCATTTCCATCCAGCCAAAAGGGAAGAGACAGTCAGTCTGTCCACTTCACCCCCCAAAAAATGTTGGTAGATCTCTAAAAGGACATGCACTTCTCAGCAATTCATATTGTAACTGATTTCAACACAGTCCTCAGAAATACCAAAAAAGTTAAGTAAAAATTAGAATGACAAAGCCTGCTAAGCCCCCAGAACCAGCCTTCTCTCCAAAAACATTCTTTAACCTAACTTGAACCTATGGTTCAAAACATAAAGCTAGAGAACGTTATTTAGATTTATATAATAAAGCTTTAGCGAATTCACATCTGCCACGTTTTGTTTGCCTGCGTGGCCTCTCAAGTTTTTTGCTACCTCCCTTTTTATGTACAGAAGAAAGCAGGCACTGTAGATTGGGCAATATATATAAAAAAACATTCTTCAAGTTTCGCGTCACGAGAAATCCACCAACAATTTGCTACTATGATATATTATACAAGGGAGATTGGATTTTTAAAGTATTGTATGGAAGAATCCTTGATTAGAGCCAAAACGTGTAACTAACTAATTTTTTTAAATATAGGTCATTGCTGTTCTATGTTTGCACATATCAACTGACAACATCCCTCTACTGTGCTCACTTTAGCATATATTGACAAAGCGACACATATGGTATAATCAAAGCAAGTTTACAAGTCTTCTACAAAACAGGATGATTTGAAGAGAAACTGTCAAGCTTTGCTCTCAAAATAGACTCAGAACTGTCGTCCTTTTTTTTTTTGTAATAAACTATACTCAACAGGTGCATGAAAGCCCTGAAGAGAATTACAAAATTCATAGGGAAGCAAACACTGTGGTGATATATGTGATATTATCTGAAATATTTATGAGCTGCTCTGTCATTTCTTGGGCAAGACATGTTTTCCCTGAATTTTAATAAGAAAGCAAACCTGTTATACAGTCAAGTCTAGATCTCTTTTCTCTCTACTTCCACCATTTATACAGATCTCATTAAACACTACAATATTGAGATCAAGATCTTGGCAAGCACGGAAGAAGTCAATTATCCTTACATTCAAGTTTCATTAACAAGATCTACACTTTTGAAAATCAAGCATTAACAGTCCTTCACTCAATTGGGGGTGGGGACGGGGCGGGGGGATGGGACTTTCAAAAGCACGTATGTGACTTTGAAACACAACCTTCAGTGCCTTCAAATAACATTTTTGCTCCTGAACTTTCTATGAATTTTAAAAAGTATATCTAAACTACTTTTACCAGTTTGTGAGGACAACTCGCGTATGTTTAATTGAGTTTGATCCCAAGTAACAAGTCGGACAACGGCTACAATTACCAAATTAAGCAGCACAACAAGTAAAAAAAACAGATTAACCTCCCCTGCAGAAAACTTCTCTACGCTGAAGTCCTCATCTTACACTGTATTTTTAGTAAAACATCTGTTTACTTCCAGCAATGACTAATCAATAATAGATCTGCTGGAGTAAGAGATCACTCTTATTTTCCACACTAATGATACCTAAAAGTCATTCTTTCTGATGATAAACTTCAGGGCGATAGTGACAATCAGAATGTTTAAAAATGGTAAAATTTAGACTTAACTCATTTAAAGTGTTGCCATAAGCATGCAAGAGTAAGAAGCAATCTAAATCATTTGGAATGCAAGAAAAAAACAGGCTCCTTTGCCATTCTGAGAATGCCAGGCTCCTGAGCAAATTGTTACACATTTAACATATTAAATTCGAATATTAAAGGCTGTTCGTGCAACTACCTTATTAGTTAGCAGAATGGTGGTTTTCTCCAAGGCAGGTTATGCTTAGCTTCAACTAAACTTTTACCACAAAAGCAAAATACTTAAAATTAATGAGAAAGTTGTCTGAAGTCTGTAACCATCCATTGCCCTATACCCTATCTGCAAGGTTTAAATACCTGATAGTTCCTGTGGGAGAAGGGAGAGGGCTGATCAGGTGAGCCATGTTGTCTGGAATGTTTATTGTTAAGGGAGAGATCTGGGGTTGCACAGGCTTCACTGGGGACTCCGGGGCCTCCTGTTTTTCTCTCTTTTCATTGGACAGAGCTGTGAATGTTATCTTGATGTTTGTGCTGGGAAACCTGAAAGTACAGCTGAAAAGTAAAAAACAAATATATAAGCCACCTGTTTACAGAATGTCAGACTTGCTGCGTAACTTGCATGCATCACAACCCTATTTAAAAATAAAAAGGTACGGTATCTTATGTAACTACCTACAACTGTCTTCGGTTTACAGATGATGCAGAAAGACCAATGTGACCGGAAAAAGATCCCCAAGCATGCAGTTTTAAAATTAGGAAAGAAATATAAGCAAATGCAATTCTTTGTAACAAGGGCAGTTTATGTGTCGTCTCTAAATTTCTTCAGGTTAATCCTGATCTTGCAACTATCGCTAAAAGAAGTACTATTTTGAATACAAAAGACTATTATTTTATGATGTCAAAGAACAGCTTTGGCAAATGAAGTAGGTCCATGATATCAAAATTAATCACGGGCATAAATGTTGGCCAATTTGAGGTCTAACCAGTTTCAAAGTCTAAAAGATTTGGTTTCTTTTCTCTTAAAATACTTATTAAATTAAACACATATCAATCCTAATTCTCATAATTTACAGGGTACATTGCTGTTGTAGTACTACATTTGAATATTTTCTTTCAGAGTTGAATTTAAGAGCCAATTTCAATAAGCTGCTGATTTTCATACATTACCAAAGATTGCATGCCCAAATTTAAAGACTAACGATAAATTAACAATATGCAATTGTTTAAAAATTTGGAAAATAAAATACAATTAATGCACCTTAGAGTATTTTCCTTTCTACATCTCTGTGTGCAGCATTTAGAAGTTAACCCAATTAAACTGAACAGGCTATTTATAACTTCTCAGTAAAAAAACAGATTGAGCAAACAAGAAACTTAATTTTCTCTCAACAAAAGCACTTATAAAAATACAGTTCAAATAACTTTACTATCTCCTCCTTCTTAAGCGGTTAGACTACACTCTGCACTAAACCCACAATTATATTTAAACACCTCTGCCAAATGATGAAAATCAGGACTTGCAACAAGACAATACCCAGAAACAAACCTTAGAAAATGTTGGGGAGTTTTAAGTGATTCTAGGTAGATCAGTTTTATAAAGAAAGGAAACAATACCCTGCTGGAACAGGCCTAAGAAACACAGCCATGAATGCAAGATACAGACTGTAAACAAAGGCAGCAATTTCTCTGGAAAAATATATTAAACATAAAAATGATGTAAGAATTGGAAGGAACACTGAGCAGTGGAGTAGCCTTAAAAACACTAACTCTCATGTGTTTTGGTTTTCATTTCTTAAAATTAATCTCAGGATGTTTATAGAACAAAGGCAGCATTTGATTTTCACTATGATTCTTGCCACATGCACCGCAGTGATTCCTTTTTCCTACAATACGCACCCAAGGATCAGGAAAAAGAGAAAGCATCGCCAATGACCTTCCTTTTCTCTCAGTCTTACTTCTCAGTATGGACCGTGTCCGAATTTAACAGACGACCTATTTCTGAAACATGCTCAATGTACTAAATTAGGAACAGAATCTATGCCAAAAAACTGCACATGCATTTCAGCAAGTAAGTTAAATGGATCAATTCCTGGGTTGGGTTTTTTTTTGTTTTGCCGTTTTTCTGTTTCAGGTTTTTGTTTGTTTGTTTTTTTAATATCTTCAGTAACAACTCATTTATTTGCTTTTCCCAGTAGGAAGTATTTTTTGCTTATATTGTTTTAGCAACAACTGAAAGAGGTCTGAGCTGTTTTGCTAACAAAAATATTTTCTAGACATTTCAATTAATCATCAATAATGACAACACTACTCCTCTGGTGTATGCAAAGAGGATAGCCAAAGGCATCCTTTTTGCTAAAGATTATATAAAAATCCCTGTGAGAAAGTGAACAATATCTGTTTGACATAGAGACAGGTTTAAAATTTAGTCACCTGTTCTATATATTTTATGAGGTTATTCCATACCTGCAAGTTTAACTTAATGCTTTTCAGACCAAACTTACTTCAACTTAAGAAAAACATGGGAACAACCAGACATAGCTTTAGATGCTCATTCACTGGTTGGATGTCTTATTGCCAAGTAAAAAAAACAAACCGCGTACATAATAATGAGAAACCAGAGTCCCACAATGCGGGGGTGGGGTAAGGATGGGCAGGATGCAGATCTTCACAATTTGGACACAAGTACCAGAAATATGCAAACAGATAAAACATATACTCAACAATTCCTCCAATATTCCATGTAAGTATTCATACTAAAATATCTCCCTTCTTACACTACTGCACTACCTTAATGCATTATCTCCCCTGTAGGCATCTTTCACAAAAAAAGGTAAGGGCAGCTTACTCAGATAAGACTAAAGCACAGATTTCAAAGCATAGCAGAATGTGGTGTTCTCAAATGTTGATCAAGTTTGGGGAAAAAAAAAAAAAAAACCAAACCCAAAACCCAGCCCCAAAACCAGGAGCTTTGAATATTCAAGGATACTATATATGTTATAAATGTGCCAAAAAAAAACCACTGTAACTTATAGTCAGGAACTATATTAAAGCCTAAAAGTGCTACTGTTACATTTTACAATATTCACATGCTGATGGTGAAAGGATGGCATTATTAAGGAACACACAATATACTTACAAATCACTATCTAGTTAGAACATGCAAACACCTGAATATTATCAAAAGATCACATCTGTCAATTGATTCATATTTGTAAACAGAGGTTTTTTTTAATAGAAGCCTATTTTTTATAGCTGGAATTTAGCCAAAAAGCAGAATAAAGAGTGTATATTAACCAACAGATTTTCTCAATAAATTGCATTAACGCAAATGTATTACATTTACTTCCAAAATCTAAGTAAGGAACATGTTCTAATTTGATCAGAATCAAGTTGGTTTAGGCATATTCTTTAGTTATACAGTGAACTAAAACAAAAACCACAGCACACCCAGAGGGAGAGACCTGATCAAACATTTAGTCTACAGCAAGCTGAATTTGATTTTACTCACTGTTTAAAGTGTTTACAATAGCTTCATGATGTGCTACCACAGGACGGTTGCTATAGAAGAAACTCATCTATACAACCCACTTAAAGGAAAGAGTACTTTTGCAAGCTGTCACCCTCTACCTCATCTACTCAACTACCATTCTTCCTTCACAGGATGATGCCACTCGGAGTAGGAAATCAAACAGAGCCACCAAGATTGATCCAACAGATGCAATTTAAAAAAAAAGTTTACAAAACATTCATGTTTAAACATGATGACATGATGAGAAGTGTATTGGGTATCTAGGTGATGAAAGCAAATAGCACTATTTAGCTGGTGTGCTGGCATTGTATTTTATGTCTTTCAAATGACTATTTACAGGATCCACGCTTAAATAATTTTGTATGTTTATTGATTATGACCAGTACTTGCATTTGCCTTCCACAGAGCATTACAAAGAAGGGCAGCATGCAATCTAGCAAACTGCAGCAGGTGTCAAAACTAAAATGCAAATCATGATCCTAATTATTCTTTTTTTTAAAAGTTCATTCTGGGTTGACTACTGGAAAACAGACAAGAATCATCAGATCATTTCAAACTATTCCCTAGAAAACTCCTACTATCCCTACAGCTCCCAGCAAAACGGAGGGGTGCCGATCTAGGCACTACGCCTAAAGAGCTTAGCAACTTTGCAGGGTGCCAGAAAAGTGTCTTGTGGGAAAACGTGCAAAGTCTAGTTTTGTCACATCTGTATTTCTAGTATTTTCTCACTTCTCCTCAGTGGTTCTGTCTGTACTGCAGGGAAAAGCTAATCATAAATTTGTAATTCTGCCTATATGAAAATACCATCTGATTGAAAATGAGGAATTCTGTCCTGTCTCCATCTGAGGAGCCAAAACATAGAAGCAGGAATTCAATTTCCTCCCTATACATAAACCTTGCTATGAAACTCAGTGCCTCAGTACCCTTCGAATTACTCCATTTTAATTGTCCTTTAAGAACCGGGAGAGAAACAGGACAGAAGCTGCCATCCTGCTGTTACCATATCAGCACCTCCAGGTTCTATATTCAAATAGATTATAGGGGTTCAGCACTAATAACCCCCTGAGTCATGGTAGTTACAACTGTACAGTTCAATTATTTTTCATTGACTACAACACTGAATGCCAGTTAACTTAAGGATCTTTCTGTATTTTAAACAGATCTAAAAGAATAACAAGGTGAGAGTTTTGAAACCCTTGTTGATTCAACTGAGCGCCAAGGAGCGCTTCAACTTGTACCATTAAAAAGATAAGACCCACAAAAAAGAATGCAGTCAGCATCCAGGAGATTGCTGTTGGTGATTTTTGACTTCAAATACTTTAAACACAAGCATGGGCAACAGTGTAACTCACCTCAAAGAGAAACTGAGGTAATTTACAACACCTGGACCACTGAAGAGGCTTTTTTCAATTTAGGTTTTCTGACAGTACAGCAGGCTAAGATGATGCTACTCTTACCTCCTTCTCCCCTATTGCGATCGGTGGACTAACAAAAAAACCCATGGAAATCGCCGTACTTCTAAATATGGCCTCCTTTCCATAAAAGGGAGATTTAAAACCAATCCTTTTTCTAATTCCTCTTACCTACCTACTTATGACTGACCTTCCAACTGGTCTTTCCCCATCACTTCAGTAAAAATGATCCTCACAGCCAATTTATTTATTTATACTTCTGGTAGAAGACATGCAGGCTTAGAAGCTTAAGTCACCAGTAAGATAATACAGTGCACTTTTCCAGGCCCACTTCTGATTCAATTATGTTTTAAAAGTCAAGCAAAAATTGTTTTTTTACATCATTCAGCTAGAACCACAGAGAAATTGAGTTTGGAAGGGACTTCTGCAGGTCTCTAGCCCAGTTCTCCTGCTCAAAGCAGGGCTAAGTTACACATTAGACCAGGTTGCTCAGGGCCTTGTCTCATCAAATTTAGAAGCCTTCTAAGGACAGAGTTTGGCAATTCAGTCCTGTAATTAGCCACTTAGCAGTGAAGGGGTTTTCTCATTTTTCCAGGTATAATTCCTTAGTTGCAACTTGCTACAGATGCTCGTCCTCAAACAGCCTGGCTCCATCTTTTCTATAAACACCCTTTAGGCAGGGGAAGACTGCAAATTATCCACCTCTGGGCTTCTCCAGGCAAAAAAAAAAAAAAAGTAAAATAGAGTAAAATTGAGGTCTTTTAGCCTCTCCTCATATGCCACATGTGCCCGTGCCCTAAGCATCTCAGCAGCTCCCCCCTCCCCTCTCCAGTTTGTCATCAGTTTTGTTTGTATGGGGGGGCCCAAAACCAGACATGAGTATGAAGCCAGCCTCCACCATCACAAGGGTGCACTGCTGAAATGCGTACAGCCTCCTCTCCCCCAGGATCCCCCAGTCATGGCTGGCCTTTACCCACTCCAGACGCAGGATTTTACATTTCTCTTCGCTCAACTTCACAAGGTTCCTGTCAGTCCAGCTTGTCAGTGTCCCTCTCGGTGACAGCCCTGCCCTCCAGCATATTAACCATTCCCCACCCCCAATCCGGCATTATCTGCGACCCGCTCCGGGTACTCTCTGTCCTATATCCCAGGTCACTGACAAACAACAGCACTGACCCCAATTCTACAAGGTCAGAAAGCCACACAAGGCTTCTTCTGCACCATTCTATGTAACATCTGTAAATGAAATCTAAGACCAGCATGCCAAAACTGGGCAGCATTCAAATGTCCATAGGAACACAGTATTTGGAAATTACAATTTGTATCACTTCCTGATAGTGGGTAAATTTCAGTATGAAAGATCAAGGATCACAATTTCACCTTTTCTCCGTTTGCTGCTTCTTTTATTATTGATTTCATCACAATGGATATTAGGAAATATAAATTGAAATTAAGACATAGCTATTGTTTTTTAACTGTTTTTTAAAAAAGTAAGACTTAAAAGATGGGTCTTTATAAAAACAACTACAAATCCCATGGAGGTAGAAAAAAAGCTCAAAAAGTTGAAGTACAATTATATATAATTTCAGCCTTTGTGAAGTGCATGGATTGTGCCTTTATGTCCTGAGAAAAAAGGTGCACCTCTACAGAGCTGAGCTCAGTTCCTCCGCAGATCAAACTGACACGCACAAAACACTAGGGAACCTGTAAGAAGAGATGCAACTCCATGTCTTGGAGATACCTGAAAGAAGTAACTTCAGTTAACTTGGAGAAAGGGATCAATTCCCGTACCAAGGAGGAAGGAGCTGCTTCACTCAGCCTACCCTTTTCCAAAAGAAACACAATTACATTTTCTAACTTCCTCATCTTCTGAATTTTATACCAAAAGGCTTCTGATTGTTCAACACCAAGAGCAGGCATACTAAATTATTCACATCCAGGATTTATTTTTAAGACTTTGGGCTGTGGTTAATTGAACTGGAAGTCAATACTGCAGTCCATTTCCAGAATAGAATCATCATCTTTAGACCTAAAGAGACTCAACAAAAGCAAAACTTATTAAAAAGACAAATTGAACTGAGCTGCTTCAAAGCAGAACCAGAATTTTAAGATAATCTTAAAGTACCCAACAGTTAAAAATCTGGGTTTCCAGACTAATAACGAAGGTAGATATATAAATCCACCCAAATAGTCACAATATTAAACAGCTGCCTGAAAACTCCCAGCACTAAATGATTACTAATAAAGTATAGGTTATTAGAAAAAAAAAAGTACACAATTTTTTGTAGTAAGCTTCTCCTTGGCTCTTTAAACACACTGTTTAGAGATTTGTCTTACAAAGTCTTTTCTAGGATTACATTAAAAAGTGCTGCTGTGAAACCTACCCATAGTAAGAAAAACACTAGAAATATGGGAAATTTTATAATGAATACACTGAAAAAGGATGATCCAGTACATCATAATACTAATTAGATTATAATTATTTTCTTACTGTTCAAAAACAGAGAGAACTTTATTCATAGGCAATTTTTTATATAGCTGTTTGTCTAGGTACATGAGGTATAACCTTATGCTCCTATCAGAAATTTTCGCTTTAACATTACATTTGTAAAACTTTCTACGTTGTTGGTAATAGACAAGAGGAACAGCCATTTTTCTCTATCAGCTTTTAGGGGTGAAAAAAAAAAAAAGTCAAAAAAATCTACTTCTAAAATTTATGTTAAAGAAACATAAAGCCCAACTCCCCTACTAGCTTTTTTAAAAAGTTGTTAATACTTTCTGCTTGCAGTTGACCACACCCTGTGCAGCAATGCGAGAAAACTACCCCAGCAGGAACACGGCATCACTTCCTACAAGTACATGTACACACACACACACGTTGTGTTAGGATGGATTCCTCCTCCTCCCTGCCTCCACGGTTTTAAATTAAGTCTTGATTTGGCCAATTTACTGTAAATTTACATTCAATTATGTTTGGCCATTACTAGTCAGGACACTTCTAGAGGTTACCCAAAAAGCAACTGCCCTTTAAAAAGTGGCAGCTTTTTCCTCTGGGGAGTGAATCGTGACCTCATGTGTGTTCCCCTTAATTCTCTGTATCCTTTGCAATTGATTCCTCTTGACCAAAGATCAATAGTTGCAAAGCATGTCCTCCACAAACAGAAAATGTGAGGGCTCTACAGCAAGCTCGACCTCAATACCGTAAAGAACAAAAACATCCTCAGATTTTTAAACCAGCAATTAAGACTTTTTATTCTGAGTGCTGGGCATGCTTTTCACAAGTATTTTTGTGTTTTTCCAGGTGTGCCATCACTGTCTACACAGTGACATAAAGCAGTATGAAAAAACACCCTAAAGAAAAAGATCACTGATCTATCTATACACTCAGTTATCTCAAGATTCAAAAGCAAAGACCTATGCATCATTAGAAGTGATGACATATTGCTGTAGCCTCATGTTAAATCAAGTTGGCCAACAAAACACTTCTACCAAATTCTAAGCAGAATAGGATGTAGCTGTAAACTAATGGGTTCACCATAGGAAACCTAGGTTACATACTTCCCCACTCGTGTTTTAGCAAGTGCCTAAGAAGGATGTAAAGCTGTCGGCATTCATTACAGGAATGGTGCTAACCCACTTCCAGAAGGATCTGGAACAAGCCTGTCTGCGTCAAAAAATGATCCTATGACAACACAGTATTGATGACGACAACAGGAACATTCCTGAATTACTCACAGCAAATACAAACTGACTAATATACCTGTTCTTGTTTGAAATGGTGTTCAATTCTTCTTTCCCACTTAGAAAGCTAACTTTGTAAGAAACAATGCATTTTTAACCCTATGTTCCCAACAATTTCTCTAAGGGCACTTAAGAGTCGAGACTGAAAAAGATGTGTCCTGAAGTTGCTCAATTACTGCAAATTTTGCTGCAAATGTAAATGAGTCTATTAAGCAACTTAAAGCTGATCTCACCCCTCCCCTGCATTATTATGCTACAGAAACAAGCATTAATGAAAGTGCTAATAAAAATTTTCAAAGGTTCTTGTTTTAGCAGTCAAACATTTCACTTACTTTATTTACAAACCACACAAACATTGGTATTGATCAGCAGCAAAAACATTTAGGTTATCCTACAGTTGTGGAAATGTGCTATAATTAATTAAAAATACTATCTCCAAATCACAAATTCCCACTGCATTCTCCTCTTTTCTTAAAGGGTAAAATATTTAAGCTAGCAAGAAGGAAAAAAAAAAAATCTAAAGAAATTCAATACAGTAGCCCTGCACAGGCTGCAGGAACTGAGAAAGAAATTGGCCTGCAGGCAAGAATGTAGGCAGCAGTTACTGTAGAAACCAAGCTCTTCGTTGCTTTTCTCTAAGCAAAAGAAAGACACAAAAGAGCTGGAAAACAGCGATCGATGGGAAGCAGCTTATAAAGCTGCTTGTCACATCTGCTGCAGGAAAACCAGACACTAATTCATTAAAACTGCTCATGTAATGCCTCTGGAATTTGAGGCTCCCCAGCCTGTGAATACAAAAGAAACTCCGCCTATGGAAACACTGCATTTTCGGGTATTTAGCATCTCTGTACACAAAAGCCCTATGCAGAGTCAGGTTGTGTGGTCTCTATGCCTAAATTTTGTTTTAAACTATAAAAACAAATTAAAATTTGTCCAAAAGATGGTGTGCCTCTATCTTTGCCAAATTTCAAATAGCTATTTCGAGTCCCAACAGAGCATACATAACTCTATAATACAATAGTTTCCTGTTTAAAAAACAGAAACAAAACACTTGCAACAGGAAAGTAAAAATCAATCATCATTTCTTCTTCCTTCCAGATAACTGCATTTAACAATGGTTTCTTATTATTAAATATGCAAGCTCAAATTTTCACCATGACAGTAAATACCATTCAAAAACTTTTCGTAAAGAATACAATTTACAGTCCTATCTGAGCTGAAGCAAACAAACCAAACCCACTGTATCCTTTATTACCAAGTTAGCTAGTTACAGAGGTGCCTGCCATTTCAGCCTCGGTCGTAGGGTACTCACAGGGATGTAAAAGTTCATATGGAAACACTGAAGTTATAATAATGTTATTCAGTGCTAAATAAAAAGCTATCAGCAAACCACACAAAACTGCTTAGAGCCAAACATACACCACTTGGCATTTTACTATTCCTTACCATTAAAACAGTAACGGGGAAGTACAGTGAACAAGTGCTGTCATGATGTGTTTTGACGCAAGCATAACCATAAAAAAAGCACTTATGACTCACACATTACTTTAGTAACAGAAGACTTCATTTATTACCTCATCAGAGATCTGCATTATATTGCAAAATTATGCCAAAATTCCCTAATCATTACCAAAAGAACAGTTACCCACAGAGGCAAGGCTGCCCAGAAAAAGAGTATTCCTGAATCAAGGAAGCAAAGTTTATTTTAGATGGGCTTTTCAAGACAGAACTTTGCTTCCAAGAGCAGAACAGTCCTTTATTTCACACAGAAATCGATGACTAACTCAGGCCATTGAAGAGTGACAAAAACTGCTTCCTACCAACTCTAATTTTGAGTAGACAGCAGTGCTTAATTTCCCCCTTAAATCTGCCTGTCTGGTTAAAGAACGGACTTTTTTTCAGCTTCCTCTCAAAAAGCTATGGGCATAAATTACATTTCACAATTACCTACCTAAAGATGTTTGATGGTCAAGGGCCATTCTATATTTGATTCACTTCAGTGATACTGCTGGGCTGGGCATCTCAATGGAAATCAAGATTTTACATTATATTCTGAGATCTTTTTTTTTTTAATCAACTGTACTCTGCAGAACGTTTGTCCAAACCAGTTTTCAATTTTTCTTCTATTTGCAAATTCCTGCAACTTTTCTAGTGAGGGTGCAGACCTTCTGGAAATTTTATATGCATGAACTGTTCCACAGCATACACAAACTTACTTTCCTTAATCACTTGTGTGCGCACTCAAGAATGGATCAAGACTGCAAAGAGTCTGAAAGCCACAAAGTAAAGAAACTATTTAATCTACAACAAACACATTGTTATTGGAAAATATTCCTCAAGAAGCACTCCTCCTGAGCTATTCTTCTAAGATCATGCCAAGTTCTCAAATCGTGGGCTGTTGCAAGGGGCAGCAGGAAAGTGCAGAAGGATAAAAAATAAAAATAACAGACATGATTTAACAAGTCAGATAGTCACGGAAGTGGAAATCTGTCCAGGAATAAAAAAACAGATTAAATAAAAGTCTTCATCAGAATACGTTAAGCATTGTCACTGTACTGATAAAGGAACAACAGCATAGAGAAGGAAAGAGTACAGCATGTAAACGTGAAGCATGGGATTAATTTCTCCAAGCATAAACCTGTACCTGTGTTAGTCATCTGTCTTTATAGCGAGTGAAAATGAACAGACACTTAATGCTGTACATCCCATAGAAGGGAAAAGCCTAAACTGGTTTGGGGAAATCAGGTTAGGGATGCCTATTTTTCATTGAATTTAAAGGCAGTCTATGTGTAGACACACACACACTCTAACTCACTCACAACCACCCCTAATATTAAGCAAAATGAAACCAACCCCGAACAACATCTAGTGAAGTAATGGAAAATAGAAGCCAAGACTGCTGAAGCATAGGTACCAACCAGGCTCTTTGCAATAAAAGCTTGATCTTAGGGATGTTTTCATGGGATACAGCAATGTAACAGCTCAGCACTACCAAATGGGTCAGGCTCTTCCCTGCCTCTTGCACCAGTTCTGTTCCCAGACACGATTACTCCGCTTACCTGCTCCCAGGAGCCACTTGTATCTCCAGCTAATTTAGTAACCCAGCAGAAAACTACTCTAGCTGAAATGTACAAGTTTGGTGATGTTTTAGTAAGTTTAAGTCATCTCACAGTCTAATCTCTCTTCAAAAAGGTAAAGTAAAACCATCATGACACCTTAATTTAAAAGCTGTATTGTACTTACTACATAAAAGCCTGTTGTATTATGCAACTGTTCTAACAATTTTCTTTCAAGGGTTGAGATTTGAACTATCACAGAAAATTAAGCTCCAGAAGTTACTAATCCTAAAAGGGAGTGCACAACTCTGTAAACAAAAAAAGCATGTTCAATGCTTTTCAGCAGAATAAAGTTTGGTTAACTTGGGACCTTTCAGCTTGACCAAGAAAGTCAGTATTTCGACTGCAGATACTCTTAACAGAATGGATTATGACCACTTAAGTCAAGCATTCCTCACAAAATTTCTACAACTCTAAAGATGTGCATGTATTAGACACTACACTAGGAATAAAACTTGCTGGAGTAATGGCAATTATATATCATGTATTAATAACTAAGGCATTTATATATTTCTATAAAAATACATATATATACACTATATTTATATAAATATAAATATTTTTTTATATATTATATATGTTCCCATATATACTACTTTCAAGGTCTCAACTATAATTGAATAAACATATTGCTCTGCATCTCTGTAACATGTTTCATTAGAAAACACTGAAACACTGAATGCACATCCACATAACACATTAGAGGCAGTGTTCTTTGCACTCCTAGGCACAGGAAAGTTTAGCGATAGTAGCATTTGAGCAGGAACAGCTTACGTAAGAAAGCCTGGAGCACTGGCAAGA
>VYZM01008021.1:1042050-1057827 GCA_013398915.1 Dromas ardeola
GGTGAGGGGGGGGGGGGGCGTGCGGGCGGTGGTGGGGGCGAAGAAACAAAAGGCTCACTGCTTGACCCTGACAGAGGGGAAAAAAACCTCTCAAAAATAAACAGCTTGGAACACAAACTAAATAATTCATTGCCTACGCTGAAGAGGGGGCATGTGCTGGTCATATGTTCAGCGTATGTTATTGGCACCATTCACCAGCATGTTCCATGTTGTAATAGCTTAAACATTTAAATTTGAAATGTGCTGCCTTCAGGGACGACATGATCCGGGCAGCCCTGACGAAACACACACCACTTAAAATGAATACATGCTAATTTTGGCTTGCAGGTTATTTCTCCATACTCCAAACAATGCTTTGCTTGGCACTAGCTCATTTGAAGAGCTTATATTAAATATAACCAGTGGTACTGCGAAGCAACTTTTAAAACCAGTAGACTCAGTTTATGTAAGATTATATAAAATTATTATTCTATCTGTGATTCTTAGAGACAACTTTCTGCTTGGATCCATTCTACAGATTCTATGTGCATGCATTTAAACTTCGGAACGGCAACACTCTTTGAAGTTGTGCACAATTTCTTTACGCATTCACAGCCTCAAACATAGCAATATATAACATGATACAGCCCTCTGCCCAGATGACAATTAAATGCAATGGTGTAGTTTTAAGACTCCAAAGCACAGTGGAAAAAAACGAATTCAGTTGGAGTTCAAACGTACCTGCTTTCTGTAACAGCCAGCTCTGCCTCCCCACTCTACAGTCATTTCCATTTCTGTGGAAGTTAAACCAAGAAAGCTGCTTCTAGTGCTGACACACAGATCACTTGAGAAAGGATCACCACCTCACTACTGTATGCTAATTTCTGACCATATCAATCCCTTCTGCATTCAAACCAGTGGCTACAATTAGGTCTATTTACTTCCTTTTAAATATCCATCCTGTAGTATTTTAATTTTAAATCCCCTAGAGCGCTTTCTCCCTCCTTTCTATTTTTGTATTACCTGTACAAGTCAAATCCTGTCTCCATTTAGAACATCTTTAAGAGGGTTATTCTAACGACTTGAAGATGGTGTGAACCATCACAATACAAGTATCTAAGGTCCTTTCAGATTTAAAAATAAAAGTCTCCTTCACTCAGCGAAGAACTTTATCAGACAAACTTCTTGCTCTCTCTGTATCAAATGCTGTCAGTATGTTCTCAGTCAGCAAATCATTTACCACAAAATGTCCCTATAAAAACACAGGGCAGTCACATATATTCTCTTCTTTAATTCTCTTGGGGAAAGTTTGAAAAAGCAGCTAACACAGAGACAAAACAGTCCTACGCAGGACAAAATTGCATTAGTGCAACACACTCAGTAACCAACACTTCCTTAATCGGAGCCCAGGGATCTTCAAGTTGAAATGCAATGTCACTGCAACAGGCACCCAACCCCCCTGGTACTTACCTATATTTATCTGAAAGTAATTAACCCTAAACTACTCAGACCTTCAAGATAAGAAATTTAACTGGAAGAACAGGAAAACCACCTAACCCTCTAACATCACATGTTGTTACAAAAAGAAAAAGTTGTAGACACAATAGTTTACCCTGGAGATACGGCACGTAAACACATTTCAGTACAAGAATGGAATCAGAATATTATGAAAATTACCAAAAAATACATCCTGCCTTCTCAAGTCTCCCTAAACAAGAAGAGGCTTGGGCAACACACTTCTACATTGCCATCTCCCATGTTCATTTCCATAACTGCAGGGTTGTGGGGTTTTTTTCTTAGTTTCAAAAACGGTAGAAAAGCCTGATTTTTACAACCAACATTTCTGATTTAACTACCAAATTTGATTCCTCAGAAACATTTTCCTCAGTGTATTCTCCCTGTCCACTATCCTGTTATTTCTCCAAGTAGCCAAAAATCACGCTCTCTCACATTATGGTTATTTTCTACTCTATGTAACCATGCTTTTAAGCTTTTCAGATGAAGTTCAATCATTTTATGGCACACTTCTCAGCTACATACCCCCTAACACAAAGAACAGGCATACACAAATATGAGTAATGTTTTCTTCAGCTACTACTAAGCCAAAATAACTTTAAAACACTAACCCCACACTTTACACTTCTGGAGAATTTTATTTTATCCTTCTGATTGAGGGCTGAATTATTTACATTCACATGCTTCTTTTCTTATTCTTTTTTTTTTTTTTTGCATGGTTTGCATGCTTCTTTTCTTTAAAAGCTTAAAAACACCCATTTTGCTGATAACCTTAGATAATAGTGAATAAGCTCACATACAAATCTTGAGTACTTACTAGCCCACAGCAGACCAAACTTATTTATAGCTAAGTAGCAAGCTGGGGTTAGTGATCTCTTCCAGGCTCAACAATCCTCCAACCTCAGAATAACCACACCATAAACCAAGCAGGGTTATTTCACTACTGACAGAAAAGTAAACATTTGTGTACTGGGGTGTGCTTGCAGATGATTGCTCTGGCTGCCTGTGCTGCAGTAGACAGTAAAAGCTATTCACAACAGGCCAAAATTCATGAGGGAAATTTAAAATCTTGATCATAAATTGCTTTCAGAATTTAATTGCATTTTTAAAACAGAGACAGGGGGAAGGATTTGAATTCTTCTCCCAGCTGTGAAGGAGGTTTCCCATCTCATCTTCGGACAAGTTTCTTTAACATTTAATTAGTGCCAAATTTTTCTACCTGAAACAGGTAATATTCCCTATATCCTATGATGCAGTTAAGGAAAAATTACTATATGAGAAAACAGCACCTTAGCCCACAGAAAAATCTTCAAAACAGAAAACAGCTGAGAAAATTAAATCTTTTAAAAGTTGAAACAGAATTCTGGCAGAACCTCAGTTATAACGAAGAAAGTTCTGTTACAGAAAGCCTGGACATTCATAAAATTGGATATTCAAGCAAAGATAACAAGTAAAAATGAAACATTTCCAGAAAAGCCTGTTTGTTGTCATTTTGCTGCTCACTGTTACCTCCATCTCACTCCATTCCTCTGCTTAACCACTCACAAGAACTTGCACAGTTCAATCCGCTCACAAGAACTTCTGAAGTCACTATGTGATTCTGCTCAAACAGCAGCACTGCTCAGAGGCCAGCAGTCCTTCAGGAGGAAAGAAAAAAGAGAAGGGATGCAGCTAGTCAAGAACTAAGTAATGAAACAGGCAAGGAATGATACAGCTTTGTACCATTCACTGCAGAAGGTTATTTTGTCTTGCCAGGGGTTCACAAGGCATTTGAGCACTTTTAAACGGCTCTGGAATTTGCTGATAATACAGACTAGTTGCATTTCTCAGCTTTATGGACAGACCAGTACCAGGAAAAGGTTTTAAAAACAAAGGCTTGAATTTCAATTCAGGAGGATAAACAAACAACTGAAGTTCTACTGTGGTTTTTACCTATTGCATCTCTTTCCTGTCTTGCTAAACGTGCCTGTCATCTGAACATTTCAACTGACATACACACTGTGGTTTCCAGGTCCAAAATGTTTATAGCGATTATCAATATCTAGAAACATGAATGAATAATACCATAATCAACCATAAACTGTGGAGCCCGCCCTAAACTCAGATTTCAGTTCTGCATTCATTTCAGAACCCACATTCATAGCAGAGGGCAACCACCTTAAACTACTGCATTTATTCTTCAACTCAGTGATGTAGCTACAAAAGTGCTGCCAGGAAAAAGGCTGTAGTCTAACTCTTGATAGTATCATTGGAAGTAGGACCGCATGAGGATGAATTTCATCATTCTATGAGAATCTTATTACCCAATCTAGTAATTTTAATAAAGTTACTTAAGAATAGATTGCACACTCTTCAAAGTTATGTTTTCATATCATTTGAAGAGCGTAACAGTTCATCGTTTGGCTTGCAGCCCCTGATGCTACTAAAAAGCGAGTATGCTTATCAAAATGAAAAGGCAGAAAGAACCAAAGCCATCAACCCCCTTTACTTGATAAAAGAACATCCTGGGTCAGATCTACACACACATGCGAAAGCTCTTCAATTGGTTACCCCAAAACAAGTGTATCAGCCAATGACCAAATAAGACAGATCAAACAGAATACTGAGTAGAAATCTTATCTGAACCTAACCCAGCCACACCCAGAATATTCACACATGTAAGGAAAGGAAATAACTTGCTTCCTTTAACATGTCTTTGCTCAATACGTTATTTAATGCTTACATCTGTGGAAGTTATAAACAGGATTTTGATTGATGATAATTTATATAATTCATTCCGACTAACTTTTGTCAGCATCCAAGTCCACTGAATAGCACACTGGAAATGAAGAACACTTTTTGTTATAATCTGTTCCTCCTCCAAACGATTGTTTTTCTTCGATGTTTCACCTGATCCCTCTGAAGGAAGTCTCAGACTGACAGTGAGAAATCAGTTAAATCAGAACAGGGAGCAAATGCACAGCTACTTTCAAGCCTGCTACTTAAGCAGTTTTGGAAGGTGGATCAACTAAACTTACTTATTGACTACTAGCACATTTGACTTAAATAGCAGTCTGGTTTTACAATCCTGCATAAAGAAGAGGCAGAAAAAACTCTCTCTCAAATGACAACTTTTTTTTGTTTGAGATGTTTCTGCATCCTATTAAGCAGAGATCCTCAAAAGACAACATAGATAATCCAAATCATCTACCTGCATAGTCAACTTCAGCAGATTTATGTATTTCCTGAAAAAATACTACAGATATATGCAGCCCCTGCAATAAAGGGCATATAAAAAACAGGAAGGTTTTTACAATTCTCTTCAAAATATTTTTTTTTTTCCCTAAATTTTCCCTAAAGCTTGTGACTTCCCTAGTCTACAATATATTAAAACCACCGACTGGACTAATGACCTATGGAGCAGGAGATACAGTGACTTAGCATATGGAATGAAGACCGTATGTTAATGCTGTCCTCTGCTATGAGATGATCCACAGCCAAGGAACTTGCACCCCTTTTTCTCTAGCGGTTTTCTCTACGTATTCACATTTATTTAAAAAAAGGGCCAGAAAGCACGTATTATCCAAAGGTACGACACAATTAAGTCATCTCAGCATCCAGTCTACTTCGATCCACTTTTTTTTATTTTTTAACTTAAATACTTCGCATACCCCTTTATCAAAAAAGCATGCTGTCTCAAGAACCTTTAGGATTTAAACATTTTTATATTAAATTGCAAGTGCTTTTTTAATACACAAAAATTATTTTTGGTCTCCCCTTCTACTGTTTTGCATCTTTCTTTTCCTTTCTATTTTATTTCATAGAGCATAACAGCTCTTATAACTGCAATTCCTTAATGTAGGATTCCACAAAACACAGCAAGCCGAGTGCTGCTGAAAGTCTATGCAGGCCCCCCGCATACTTCATGCCAGCTCCACTGCTTGCCAGACCTCTCTGTAAGCCACTTCAACGCAACAGAAACCCACCCAAAAATAGCAAAAAAAGCAGACATCAGTGGCTTACGGAACATCTGATGAGCTTCAAGGCCAGCACAACCTGCAGTCTGGAGCACTGCAGAGAACAAGACCATCCCCTCCCATGCTCCATTTCAGCAGCAGTGGAACACCAGATTAGCTCAGACGCTCATGAAAGCACGCCTATGTTTTTAAAAAGTGAGACCCCAGATTCTTATGAATCACATTTCCCAAATTAAATATCAAAGTCAGAGCCTCCTTACATTCTGTAAGGATAACAATTGTAGTACTTCTCAGTTTCAGCTCTTAAACTTGAGATGATCTTAAACTTTTTCCAATCTTTTTTTCAAGCCTCCCAGCAAACCCTTTCATTTCTCCTCACTAACAACTACAAACCCCCCAACAGCACGTCCATATCCTAAAGCAAAACACATTGGCCTATGTCCTCATCTTTCCCATACAGAAACCGAATTCTCCGTTTCCATTTTTCTAATCTGTACATGGCATAATGCTAGAATCATCCTCTTTACCATTATTCTTACAGTTTCTTTGCTTGCTTGAGCAATCAACTTGCTGTGGTTCAATTTGAACTTATCCCCACAGAGAATTTTGCATGAGTACATTCATCCTTCTCTTGTCTAAGCCTTACTCTTTTTAATCTTATTTAAGTCTCTGCCTGCCCTTGTAGCTACGCAGGCCTTCTTCACCTATCTAGAAAGAGCAGAAGCACGCAGTATCACCTACGGAGGGAAATTATTTTCTTTAAGAGTCTGCTTCCATCATTCACGCTTTCCAACTACTTTCCTTGTGTGTTTACTGCACTGATATTGTAACCAACAAGCCTGCCTACTACTAAAGTATATGAACTGTTTGTATATGCCTTGTCTACTCAAATTATATTATGCCTAGAACACACCAAGTATGTCTGTAGGACAATACAAAGTGATAAATCAAATTTTTCATGCATTCTCAGTCTTTAAAAAAAGGCAAAAAACCCCCAACAAAACCCAAAAAAAGGCCCCAGATAATTATGTGTTTGTATCTTCATTAAAAAAAAAAAAAAAAAAACAAACAGACTTTTACCTTACATGTAGTAAAACAATGTATCGTACACTGTGCTAAGACACTAACATTTCAAGTATTCTTTTTTGATGGAATTGATGCTTCAATGGAAAATAAAACTATTTTTTCCCAGCTGTGACGGGAAAGAAAGGAAGGAAAAAAGGAAAAAAGACAGAAAAGGGTAAGCAACTTATCTGCTCCCATTCTGCAACATGTCAGTAAAAATCAGAATTTAAAAGCAACTTCTATCAACGTATTAGTTCATCCAGATTATATCTGAACCAAAACCACACATTCATCTTCATTTAAGTGATTTAGAAAACCTGAATTTAATTTCAGTACAAGGTGTAAACAATTTCTATTACATGCTAATCTGACTTCTTATCAACACGAGAACTAAAAGTATTATACCTCATGAGCTATATCTAAGACTTACTTGAAGAACAAGAATTTTTGAAGAATCACTGCTTATTATATGAAAATTATCTTTCAAACTTTACAGTGTACTCCAATATGAAGACTAAGATGATAATGAACAAAATAATCAAAATCATTTGCATGCAAGAACACTTCTGGCAAGCGTAAATAAACCAGTGCCCAACTAGATGTTAGATGCTCTAGAAGCAATTTTAATTAAAAACCAAGCCAAGTATTGATTCCTTATTAAGACACATAATAAAAAAGTCTCTTGCTGTACCCAATGAGATTATTAAAAAAGGACTTGCAGAGGAAGCAAAGGCTGAACAGCCAAGAAACTTCACCTACTTGTACCTCTTCTAGCCCTAAGCTATGAAATTTCATCCAACCATACCTACACTGCATCTAATCACCAGGTCTGACTACATCAAGATTTATTTTTTTGTTTAAAGCACCTTTTCCAAGAAGGTATCTATTTTGGATCAGCAGAAGATGGTAAAATAGAGATGCCACCATTCTTCTTAGTAAGCTGTTCCGACACTGCTAAAAATACGTGCTCAGTTCAAACCTTTAGAGTTTAGCTTACAGCCTTTGGGTTTTTATACCTGTGAGCGACCCCTTAGCAAGCGTTTCAGTACTCCAATTCATCCCCGTAAAAGTGTATGTACACCAACCCAGCCATCTTGGACTCCTTTTGGTAAGACAAACATACTGAACTCCTTACGTCCCTCACTATTTGGGATTTCCTCCAGCCTTCGATTTTTTTTAGCAATCATCCCCATAAACCCTTGCAGTTTTGTGAGATTCTTTAACACAAATTTTTATTCCAGTTCCAGCACCTCTCTACTCCTTGACACAGCTCCCCTATTTCCACAATCATCACATCACTCTGCTTTGACACATCATCTCAGTACAGGCATCTAATCATTTCTCTACAGTCATAACCTTCAAATGCACTCTACTACTACTTTTCAGAACAGTTTCCTACCCTGTAGATCTGGCCTGCATAGCTTTTGAGATGCTTTGGGTTTTTTGTTTTTGTTTTATTTTTAAATGGATTGACCAAGTCCATTTTTTGTCATTATTTGTGAGGACAAAATTTACCAACTATGATATCATCTGTAAATACTTATCAGCACTTGCATTTACTTCAGACCACCACCAACAGGATCAAGTAGCGATACCAAGTAGTGACTAAGTAGTTTTTTCACAATGTAGTGCTAAGGTGCACATCAGGCTAACCAGCCTGGGCATTCCCAAAATTCTGTTGGAAATACAGGAAAATTTTTTTTTCAATATGGGGTTGTAGTTACATGAAGCATTTTACAGTTAGCACTTCTCCATCCCTGGAGATATCCAGAATTCCAACGGACAAAGTCCTGAGCAGTCCGATTTAAAAGTCACTTTTGCTTACAGCAGGAGGAGTTTGGCTGGAGGTCCCTCCCATAATTCTTAAAGTAAAACCTTAAACTAACAACAAATTAAAATTAATTCCAAACAACTTGATACTAATTTGCTATGCTTCATAAAACTATGATAATGACATGTCTCTGGATTTTTTATTTTACAGCTCTGATTCTACAAATTCTCAATTCCATATGCATCTTTATCCACATGAGCTGTCTTGCTGAAGTCAACAGGAATGTTTAGTTTAGCACGGACATAACTGTTTGTCAATCTGCTCATGTTTTTCATTTTATTTGGTGCACACAAACAAAAAGGTGATGTGTTCATATAAATATTCATTAAGACATTCTGAAATTCTGAATAATGAAAATTTTACTCCCACAAATACTCAACTGCACAGCATACATGAAGACGATGCTTTGTAAAAGTTTATGATTCGCAGTACTAATGAGAAGGACAGAACAGCACAGAAGCACATGCAGTAGCTGCAGTAGAATCACGCAAACAAATGCCAGGAAACAAAGACTCCAATCATGTATAGACCTTCTTTAGCCCTATAAAAAATGATGTATTACAAAATTACAAAGATTTGCACTAGCTCTTCAAGTAACTTACTAAAGCCTCAGCACCCTACAGTGATAAAACAGTAGTGATGAAATCTTAACTGAATAATGTAATGTTTATTTTCTATGCCATCCAACGTGGAATAGCTGCAGAATAAACACGGTTCCTCCCCTCCAACTGCTTTATCTAGGTCAAAAAACTCCTTAAAGGCAGGAAGTCGCAGGAAACAAATGTCACTACACATCAACTTTTTATCATGAAAACAAGCAAGACAGTAGATAAAACCACCACCTTCCCAATATTTCAGTAGGAAGTTCCATGAAACACATCAGCTTATTAGTAAACACAGGGCTGTTGTGAAAAATCCTTAAAGGCTGCAAAAGAGATGGCCTCACACTAACAGGGCAAACCTGTAATTTTCTTTGTAATTTTTTTTAGTATTTTTACATAATTTTACTTAAGTTAATGGGACTTACGAGGTCTTGAAGGCACTGCTGAATTTACTGAAAAATACAGTAAGTAAGATCACAATCATCTTATTTTGAGTAGCTCAGGCATGGTTGTGAAACAATCTTTTGCTTTGTGCATGAGAATTACACATGCTCAAAAAAACCCACCAACAAACCCCAAAACAAAACCAACAGCAGAACTCTTCCACAGCAGAATTATTCTCTAAAACACATCCACCTTCATGAAGGACTAATATTAACAGGACAATGTAATTTCCTAATTATAAGCAAATTAATCATACACATTTATTTTGAAAAGCACGACTGAAAGATTAACTTATTTCTTTATTAACTTCTTTAACTTAGACTTACCCAATAGCAAAAGTTGCCTCTTCCTAATTCAAACATAGTCCATTTCACAATCAAAGATCAGTATTGTATTTTCATTTAATCAATGGAAAGCAAAGAATGATTGAGTTACGTATCTCTTACCTCATTATTACAACTGAAGGTAAGAATCTCAAAACCCTTACAACTAGAGATTCTTGGAACAGACAGTTTTAATACTGACTTTGCACCTTTAAACGAAAACAACACTAATCTTGCTCCTGTCATAGAACTGGAACGTAACAGACGACAAAGAAACCATCAATTTTTAAGATGATTTCCCACTTTGTAGTATTTCATATAACTATTGAAAGAATGTACTTACTAACTACAGATGTAAGAACATTTGCAAGATCAGTAAAACTGTAGGAATTGGGTAAGGAAGTTTCATTCATATATATATATATATCTATCTCAATATATATTAATCATACCAAGAGAAAAAGCAGGGCAAGTGCAAATTAATCCAAATATAAAACTGTTCAAGCTTTACCTCAACTACCTGACTGGTGTATGACAACTTGTGACGCTGTTTCAGTAGCACAAAAAAAAAAAAATCACTCATAAGGTGTGTGCAATTGAGAGGGAAATATGAAAAAAATGAGATGACAGAAACAACTGCAATACAAATTATGACTATAGAAACTTTACACTCATCTCTCTTTTTTCATTTCAAATAATATGCACTCTACCTTCTTCCTCCCACGTTCCTTTTCAATCAGGTCTGCTTATGTGAGACACTACTGCTACTGAGCTTGACATTTGCAAATCCTACTTTAAAGTAGCCAAAAAACCACCTATAAACACAGCCGAATTAACCTCATTAGTCATTACAGCATGGGGCATGGTGTCTGCTAAAAATAAAGTAAATAAAAGTTTCTGGAGTCTGGTCCGTAAGTCACAGCCAAGTCCAACATTTCTTAGTTTTATGCTTAGAGTAATTCGTAGTTTTAATACAACCAGTATGGAACTCCAAAATACTCCTCTGAACACAAATCAATCACAAGGTCTCAAAAACATTTCAGCCAGCTGTCTTCCTTAACAGCAACTGTATCTACCAAAAGAGTTGTCAAGAAAGGGAAAAAGCAGGTGCCAATCTGGATTGAGGTATTAATCTATACTTACAAATATCTTCCTTGAAAAAAGTGTGTTGTTTGATTTCTTCAAGTATCTAACACTTATATTCATAAAGAAAACCTTTATGACATAAACCATAAGCTATAAACAAGCAAAGAACATTCTTCCTAAGCTAGCAAGTAATACTACCTAAGGAGATGTTATGATCCGCTCACCTCAACTGTTAAGCCAAACCTCAGTTGTTTCCAGTGAGAAATTTTCATTGAGCATGGGTGCAGGCACAGCTCTAACGCATCCAGCAATGTCAACTTTGCATGTAAGTTAAGTAACTGCAATAAGATCACAGAAAGAAGTGAACTGATACATTAGACGTCCTCTACAATCTGTTGCGCTATTTCCTGCTCAGGTAATGCTGAACACAATAAACTTTTCCAAGGAATTTACTTAGTGAATAGATATACTTGATCCTTACTCAGAATCTAATGGCTTTCAACGGCAGGAAAACAGCTACTACTTAAAAGGCAGTAGATCCAGACCACAAGACCAACCTAAAAATACTGATTCAGCCCTCTGTATACTAGGACGAAAAGCACTAGAACAACAAAGAAATTTTCAGTTTGCAGCCATATAGGCTTGACTTCGGATTAGTCAGTAGATGTTACGCATAAGTAAAACATACTCGACATGGTTTACTGTAAGAGCTCCCATACTTAGTAATGTAAAGAAGTCTACAAAATAAATGGCAGAATGGAAGAATTATTTACTGTTTCTTATTATAAAACAGCTAACTTAAGTTGCATCAAATGAAACTACCAAGTGTCAGGTTCAAAAAACTCAGCAAAAAGAGATACTTTTCCCAGCACAGGCTCCAATTATGTTGCAGAACTCACTGCCCAAGGATGCTGTGGATACAAGAAGTTTACGGGGATTTAAAAAAAAAAAAAAAGAAGTTTAAAAAAGAGAGAAAAAATGCAAACAGTAAATGGCTTTAACTCAAAATGAAATCAACTCTGACTTTGGCATCCAAAAGAAAAAACAAGAGAAACACAACCATTTGCCTTTACCCATTTTTATGCTCCTCCCTAGGCACCTGCTACTGACTACTCTTGGGGGCAGGTAATAGACGAGATGCATCTTTGCTCTGGCTCAGAAATGCTGTTTTTATGTTAATAGTATCTTGTTTATGATTCACAAATCAGTATATGGTTTTGTCAAAATGAACAAGACATTGTCTTGAAGCAGTCAAGCCTGAGATGTCACGATCTTCATGAATTCAAAACGCTAGTAGACAACGAACATTCAAGAAACCCAAAAGTAGTAACAAAACAAAAAAACTTATTCAGAACTAAGTTGTACACAGAAGTCAGTCTGCTTTTTCCAGCTGCATCACTTACATCTGTCTGGAATCCTGCCTCTCCAAAAGCTGTATACAAGACCTCTGTCAACAACTGCTGCCCTGCCCAGCGCAAAAGGTATTTTTCAAGCCAAGTACCTCAAAAGTCAAATATTAATGTTATTGTTTACCTAGCAACATATCCCATCAATGCTTTCACTGAAGTCGGGGGAAATGGGACAAGCATCAAATGAAACTAATTAAAACCCAAGAACTTTATGAACTGGAGAGTGATAGTCCACACATCTTAAAGGTGGCTGTAAAAGACTAATTGAACTGCTTTCATTTGTGTGTATTTAACAGGAGACTCTAAAACCTCTTTCATCCCATGCCTCTGTGTGTTACGACATTAACATGAGCTCTACTTACTGGACATGAACAAAAAATTGCTATTTTCCCCCCAGCCCCCATTTTATTCATCCAACAAGATGACAGCTGGTCTGTATATACACAAGTACGTATGTGAGTCTGTCAAGAATTGGAAAAACAAAAACACACTTCCCACTGCTATTACCTCCTGCTTGATAACTTAAACATTTGAATTGTGAGCGAGGCTTCCAGGGAAGCATTAAAAATAGCAACCAGTTATCTTAATGCACAGTAATTCCGTGTTTCATGGCATTTATATCTGTAGAAAGAAAGATGCCTTCATTACAGGTAAAAGTGTACTCTAACATTAATAATTTAATTTCCCCAGATGTTAAAAACGTGTATTTTGCAGGAGACTACAAAGTTGTATTTCTGTTTTTCCCTTCCAAAACCAGTAAGTTCAATAACCTTATTAATGCAATCATATTTAAACACTATGCTGAAATAAAAAAGGACAAGGACACTGGAACTACATACAATTAATTAGCAGCAATTAAATAAGACATTTCAAGTCTGTAACAGTATTTTGCTTGAAGTCATCTGTAAGTCACTATTAATTAGACAAAACAGAGATGGACCCTCCATTCTTGGTTTCCAAGATCACTTCAAAACAAACAGAAAGAACAAGCCATCCTGATTTTTTTAAACCTCACCTGCCATAAAAATTTCACATGATTGTGTAGTCATAGGCAAAGCATATTACTGGCAACATAGTAGGATTAAACAACAACAACAAAAATAGATCTAGTGATTACTTGAGCTGGAGGTTAGCAATCATCAATCTTGGAACTCACACCAAAACTACTCTCTTTCCAATCATGTTTCAATGGTTAATTAATGTTTACATTATACCGAAATAACCAAATTTGATTCTTAAAATCCAGGAGATCATCTTCAGTGTGACCAGTTAAATCTACAATGAAACTCAAGAACACCGCTACAAACAATATTAGTCATCAGTAATTCACAGTAATGACTTGCTGTAAGCAGATAACGTCTGCTTTGAATTTGCCTGAAGACTCCTGTGTTAAAAGGAAAAAAAAAAAAAAGCTCTGCAAATAATGAAACTATTTCCCTATACAAGTCCCATAAGACTTTCCTTTTATAAAAAGATTATTTTTTTAAAAAAAAGCAATAAAGCAGAATTTGATCTCAATCACCAATCTATGACCCTGTAGTTTTTGCCTGCCGTTCGAGATAAAACTCAGTCCTATGCCTGTTGACTAAAGAAACCCCAGTTCACCCAGTGTACACACTGCTCTATTGTTTCTAGCCAGGACTGAAGGTATGCCGCCTTTTATTTACAAGACTTGATGGAAGATCACACCTACGTTTTGTAACCAGGAGATAACTACTTCAACCAGCTTACAGATCTTGAAACTGAAGGCTACTAGTGTGCAGTCTAAGAAATAGTGTAATCACTGAACACAGGCAGTTTCAAGCAAATGATAGTTTCTGTAACACCACCCACATACACTCGTGAAGAAATTTTAACTGCACAGAAGTTTTCATCATTGTTCAATAAAAAAGTGGCACATAAAAAATCCTTCAGAATTTTCTTTCCACTTAAAAAGCGACCCTGACAGAAAGCACTAAAAAAAATTACAAGTCAATCGTTACCTGGACAGCATGAAGAAGCAGCACTTTTCTTTTCCTGAAGTCTTAAGCATTTAACAGAATGGTACTAACTAAATTACTCAAACTAATTCTAGACTGTTTGCAACCAACATATAAAATGCACAAAGATTTGCTTGCAATTAGTGTATTATACCAAACTCTTTACAAAGAAAAAAGTATTTGATCTATATTTCATAAATGTGTTAGATTAAAATATAGATTAACCACAGGCCAAATGATTATTAATATTAAAAAGCAGAAAGCAAAAATAGAAGCTACAGTTAAAGGTCAAACAAGTCATCCAACTGTATTCATGATTATACAACTCCACACATACTGGCACTGTTAAACCCTTTCAGAATGAGCATTTCCTAGAAAGCAGAAAGGTAAGACAATTTGATTTTCACAAAGGAACCAGGTGGGGAAACTAACATTAATATGTCAAAGTGGAAAATACACATCATCAACGTCCTAAACACACTTTAAAAACTTGTAAGGCCACTAAGACTGTGCCACTAATGGCACATGTTTTATAAAGCTAAAACACTCATAACCTTCTGGATATTTCTTAGTCAAGACAGCTAAAATACTCTGAACTAGAACACCTTCACTTTTCCTACATGTGACTGCTCAAAACATAAAGATTACTTATTTACAGTTCAACATATCCTTAATCGTAGTAGGTAGGCCTCATGTACTCCCCTAGAAAATTATTTTGCAAAGATAGTTAATGTTCGGTAATGGTAAAGGAATGTATTACCATTTATAAACTCTTAATGCGTTTGTTGTCAAGTAAGGAAACACATTTTAAAACACTAAGACTAGCAGAAGTATTTCACATGGATGATTCAGTTTACCCACACAAATAAACGTTACAATTAGCCAAACAGGCAAGAAAATCAGATGCAAAATCAGAAGGCAATCACACGCACATAACAACCCCCTACACTCTGCAAAAGCATCAAGGGTGTTACAAGATTTACTCGGCACTGATCTTAAATTCAGAAATCCCAGATATGTGGATAACCACTTGACTGGTTTCCTTTGAAGCACGTAAACAATACTCAAGGGTGTATCCAATTCTATTTGTTAATTACAATACCTTCAAGCACTGCTGCAGACGGATTTACTTCCAAACTCACAACAGATACTGCTACGTGCGAGACACAGCACCGGAGGAGGGTGACCATTTGTCAACCAGCAGCCCCGGCGCTGCCGGGGTCTCACGCTTCCCACCTGTACCACCGGCTGCCGGAAGGGCATGTGCCGGCGGGGCCCGAGCCACCGGAGGAAGGACACATCCGAGGGCAGCAGGCGGAGGCGCCGGGGCCCGGGAGAAGGGCTGCCGGGGAAGGAGGCCTCGGGCACCGCTCGCGTGCGTCGCAAGGACGGGGTCGGTTCCCCGCCTGTCACGCACCATGTGCCGGCCAAACGGCAACGGGGACAACCGGCGCGGACGATCAGCGGCACCCCCCCCGCCGCGGTAGCCAGTCCTCCCCGGGAGGACGGGGCAGCCCGGCGCGGCGAGGCGCCGGCGGGTGGGCCCGGGCCCGGCCCGGCGGGCGCCGGTGTGACGGGGGAAGACGGC
>VYZM01008021.1:1058606-1079133 GCA_013398915.1 Dromas ardeola
GGGGGGGGCAGGCCGGCCTGCCATCTTCCTCCCCGCACCGCCTTGCCCCCACAGGGCCGGGGCGGCGGCGAGGCCCCGGGCACCTGCGGGAGAGGCCGGGCGGCCGCCGCCCGCTCCCGATGGCACCCCCGGGAGGAGGCCGCCGGCACCCCCCGCAGCCCACGGACGTGGTTTTTTCGCCCGGCGGAGAGTGCCGCGGGGGAGAGAGGGGGGAATCATCAAGAATAAAAATAAACACAAGGACCCAAACGTTGCTAGAGGGTGGGCTGCCACCTGCAAGGTAGTTTGTAACTCCTCAAATTTAGCCTCAAAAGACATCATACACATCGATGACAAAAGACACATCATACACAGCTGACGGCCTTTTAAGGGTTATGTTAAACTAGAGGTAACGCCCCATCTTGACGTGAAACAAGTACAGTGCTCTAAATTTAAAAGTTTCAGGTAAGTCAGGCTGTGTATTTGTGCACGCCCCTCGCTCGGCTCAGTCCTAGTTTTCTCATAGGAACTAGGGCACAAAAGAGTAAAAGCAAGCAATCTCGCCCAACAAAACCCAACTGCTGCTGCAGCGCGGCACTGCTGCCTGAGGGTCACAGCACACGGGAGAGAAAGTGTCACAGGTGGGACATGTCACAGGCAGGGGATAAACGGATCAAGAATGCACAGCGGTGGCTCTGACTTTAAAATACTACAGGTTACCGAAAAGACAACGTTAATTGTACTCGGTTTGTCAAACAGCATCTGCAATGACAATGTTTCACCTGAGCAAAATCTGTAAGTGTTTGCATCCTGCTCTCTACCCATGACAGGGACCAGGCACTCTGACAAGTAAACAATTAAGAAACACTTCTGGCTATAAACTGTGAAGAGGGTGCTAAAACATATTTATGCCTATATACAAATATAAACACTGCAAACACTTCATTGTAACAGCCCAGACAGCCGTACCGTATTTTCAAGCACTTTTGTTTAGAAAGGGTTTTTTGTTGTTTATTTGGGCTTTTTTTTTTTTAACCATATTGAAGTTCACTACTATTTATTACTTCAGAAGACATTTAAGTACTTTCTTCAGTGGTACACACATGCTCTGCAGGAATTGAAAATAATCTTTAAAAACATTTTTATGCTCTGGACAAAATCAACTCGCTAACACCTAGTAGTAAATCTGAAATTCAAACTTCTGTTTTGAGTCAACAGATTTTTAACTGTAGAAATATTTCATGTATGTTCAGGAATAGAACACAGTGCCTGCTACCTGCAAAGTTACAGCAAACCTTGTTTTTACCCTTGGGATTGTATCAGCACTTGTTATAAGCAGCTACAACACAATTCCATGCTGTGTAAGTCCATTTATACGATCACATACGCACATCAGACGCAGTAAAATATAGCAACAGTTTAGAGCTGTGGTTTCTTTTACAGAAAACTTTAGTTAAATCTTGCCCACACTTTGGTATTTAGAATCAGACTTTCTTTTATACCAACATATGTTTGGCACAGAAAATGTGGAGCATCAAAGAGCCAGTTATGACTCCCTGATTCTCAGCTTTTTTTTTTATTCCTTGGCTCTCCTGCGACTATGGAAATGTTGTGCCTGCTTGGCTAACAATCGGTTAGGGATTCTGAGGGGTATGCCGGCTGAAAATTACCAATGGATTTCCATCTCCTAACACACCCCCACGCCCACAGAGAGACAGAAAACAGGCAGCTTGGGAGAGCAGCCAGGTGGATTCCCATCAGGCCAGCAGCACTTTCCACCACTCTTATGGTTGCTCAGTTCGCAAAAGCTAAAGGCATTAATGCCACTTTGACGTTTTCCATTATGTGGATCATAACTTTGTTAATTTGCATTAATTTATTAATAACATCCAGTACGAAATTCACAAAGCTGATACACCTTCCTATTCTTTTCATAATGGCACAGCATAAAGAACACAGCTACTGACACAGAATGCTGAACCAACTTTTCTAATATACACCGAAATCACTTTTCAAGCATCCAATGATCAGTATGTTACTCTACAAGAAGTGACTGAACACCAGCAGAAAGTCTGTTTGTTTACTTTGTATTACCAACACTGTAGAGCAAACAACAAATTCCATTGTCAGAAGCTACATTCATTTTAGGAGGGCAAGCTGAGATCTTTCTGCCCATGTTTTTCTAAATTGGTGCAGATTTAGTCACTTTCTTTGTGACCATAGAAAATTGCACAGTTACAGGTCATTCCAACCTGCCCACTTGCAGTTCTGTTCTCTGTTGTATAGGGCAGGAAACAGAGCAGCTAGATGTGGTGGAACGACTCATGCTTACACAGAATTCTCCAGTGCTGTTCCGGGTGTCTGGGTTCCCCAGAAATCCACTCCTTGAACATAACCTGGTCCTGATGTTGGAGCTGCATAGCAGATACGTACTATTCCACACTTTTTTTTTTTTCCCCTGCCAACTGAAGGTGAGCACAAGACATTCTTTTCCTCTGTCTGCTTTGGGTCCACCTTAACCATTCAGGACAGAACTAGGGCTACAAGTTACTGACCAAAATTCAATCTTCTGAGGCACCGAGTTACTGCAATTGCCACTGAAACTAAACAAGGTCTCAAAGCACTCAGTGTAATTCCCCACTTCTGGCCCTTTGAGCTAAGTAGCCCAATGTCACTCACTCCACATCAAATTACACAGCAACACTTGACTGCATCACAAAAATGAAGAATCAGCAGACTTTATCTGCATCATCTAAACTTAAAACAATCTAACCTAAGTTTAATATAAATGTCAAAGTACTACGCAAGGTCTAATCCATTAGTACCATTTTATTTGACCAAACTTCCCTTAAATGACTACATATTTTTAGATGTGTTCTTTTTTTCTTGAAGCTCATGCTATAGCAACACAAGGGCATTCATCTACAGTCTGCTTGTACTTGTAAACTGTCATATAATGAAGCTTGCTTTTTTCAGTTTTCTTATTTTATATATATGTGCTCTGTACTGAGGGCTATGAAGTGGTGAAGCAGCCTTCTCGAGATGAACGTTTTCACAGTTCCAAAAGCATGGAATACTACCGGAGGAACTTGATGAATAATCAAGTAGATTAAGTGACCCTAATTTCTTACTTTGACACAACCAGCATTAAACAGCTTTTAAAGGCCATTAGGAGTTATCAATAATTTTTTTTTTTATTACAGCAAGCGTCACAAGCTTTCAGTAAAATTGTTGTTAAACAAAACCCTACAAAGTTGATTCGCAAAGTCACTTCTCAGTAACATTCATATGCGATTTAACAAAATAAGCACTTCAAATACTAAAACCTGCACAACCAAATGAAGGAAGATTTCACATATTGATATCCTGCACCTGACAAGTGCACATTTTTTGCTGGGTGAGAAGCCCCTTGAAAGCGGTAACAACCTCCTCCACTGCAGCCTCAAAACCGCTGCCATATACAAGCACATTTTTAAGTAATCCCGATAACCATACTGGAGCTCTTTACATGCTTAAATGTGTAAAACTTAGTAGGACTTGTGCTGCGATTCAGTAATTTTCCTCACAAACGCATTTTGGTCAAGCGTTAAAAAATCATCACGTAACTCCTGCAAAATATTAAAAATAGGGGATGGTCGGGATGGTGTGAAGCTCCCTAGTTACACACCTAGCCAATTCCTGAAGTGACTTTAAAAATAATAGGAGAAAATAGAGTTATGCCTCAAAAGTTACTGTTATAGGGTTGGGATTTTTTTTCGTTGTCTTTCAGATCTCTTTCAGTAATGAAGGCTGGAAAGAGTAATACTCTTAAAAATGCCTAGAACATCCAGATTAACACTCTTTTTTTGGAGGGGGAATGGGGAGGATGGCGAAGAAAGTCTTTAACCTCGACCAGTCACTTGCTAGTGTACTACTGACCTCGGAGAGAAAGCAAATCAGTGCGGTGCGGGTCAAAAACTGGTCATTTTACCGGGAGGAGCGGGCCGGGAGACTGCCGCACCCCGCCTGACAGGAACCCCGCGCTCCCCTCAGTCCGCCGCGCGCTTGCCGCCCTTCTACCCAGCCTGCCCCGCGCCCCCAACGGCTGATGGCGGCGGCGGGCTCCGCGGGGTGCCGCCGGCCGAGCCGCCCGGAGATGCGGGCGGAGCCGAGCTCCGCTTTGCCGGTGACAAGTGTTTGTAAACACAGCGGAGCCGTGGGCGGTGTCGGGAGCGCGGCCCCGCCGCGGGGCCTCCTGTGAGGAAAAACGGATCAGCGCAAAGCTGAGGTAAAAGCATAAAGCAGCTCTAAATCCGACACCACAAAAGGGTTTTTAAAAGCCGCCAGGGCATCACCGTACATCTAAGTAAAAGTGTGAAAGCCCCATTACTTTGTGATTCGGCCTTGCGTGATGTATCATCTCTGGCAAATAAATAGTTAATCGTCACGCTTCTGTTTTGGGTTTAAAATTGGACTTGATCATTCAAACGCATTTTAGTGGTTTGCTAACCACTTCTAAACAACAGAGTTCTACCACTATGAAGCCGTGAAGCATAATCGGAGAGACTGAAATTTACCAGTTGCAACACTTCTGTTACAACCCCATTTATGCACAAGTCTACCGTAAGATTTTTCTTGCAATTTCATAGTATCATAGAATGGTCTGGGTTGGAAGGGACCTTAAAGATCACCCAGTTCCACTCCGCTGCCCTGGGCAGGGACACCTCCCACTAGACCAGGTTGCTCAAAACCCCGACCAGCCTGGCCTTGAATTAGCTTGAAAAGTTAATTTGCCATTTTTTGCCACTGTATGTTCATCCTATCTCTTTGCTTGATCAACAGATGTATAACAACTGCTCGAAGTAAACACTGAGAAGGACCTGTTAAAACATACCTGAGACCTAACTGACAACTTTTCCATTTTTGCTGTCAGAATAGGTCAGTCCTGCAACATCGCTGTGGGAAGCATCTTTGTGGCTTTTAAATTCTTCGAGAGCTCAGATTGCATAGAGTATTTTCTATGTATACACAGCTGTACGTACTTGAATAACATGAGGTAGCCTTCCACAAAAACCAAGAAAGGCTGGCACTTGCCCTTTAGAGGAACAGCCCCATTAGAACACATCAAGTCCATTCACCACGACAGAATTTTTACTCTTCCTTAATTTTGAGCTGAATTCTTTTTTAGTCTCCTTTTAGCACTCCCATGTCACATACCTTATGATACGGTATCATAAACAAACTAAACCTTGCAAAAACAAAAAAGGCAGATTAAGCCGCCAGCGTCCATCTTATCTGGAAAAGATGTTTCAGGCATCTGAAGGAGGTAACTGCAGCGCTACCACTATCGTACATGGCAGGTGCAAGTTCTACAAAAACAGTAATAGAAGTTGTAGTTTGTTTGGCAGAAAATAGCAGACAAGTGGGAGTGGGGAGTGTCAGATAGGGTAGGCAAATGAGAAAGTGATTTACATTAATCAAAACCAGACAGGAATTATAGAAATGTGAATAAGTTAAATGAAACAGATAACCAAAGGCAAATTAAAACCAATACCAAGTGTAAACTAATAAGCATCAATAAGAAAAATGTACTTTAAAATACTCTTTTCATGACTGAGCATTCTTATTAAGATTCATCATTTCGGGAGGAGAGAAATGAAGCTTTTATCAAAACCAGTCTGGCTTTTGTTTTTAAAATCAATGCCATTCCCGCAGCCAACAGAAAGCCGAAAAGAAAATAACAGTGAGAGAGACATATTTTTCTTTATGTCTGTTTTCTCTGAAATACTTCTTACTCTGTCCAAAAGGATAACTACAGAACTAAGCAAAGTTCAGAGAAGAGTTTCTGAGATAATGAGGTATGAAAACACTATTACACAAAGGTTAAGGAATTGCAATTGTTTTCAGTAGAGACAAATGTTACTGAAATAATGTAAGAAGGCACAAGCACAGTGAAAACAACCTCATGTTCCATAAACAGATATTTCTATCTTACTCCTCTAAGAAAGGAAGTTGTCTGAATTCAAAACACACAAAGATCCTATAAGGAATATGATAGCAGCAGTATTTTTCATATCCATATAAAGTATTTAGCATTATTATTTTTAATTGCATAGCCAAAGCCTGAGCAACTTAAAATAGGAAATTTTCCATCACTATTAGAATGTATGACAATACAAGGACCACCTCTTTTCTCCGTTTATACAAAACCTAGCAAGAATTGGTCTTGCTGCAATTGTATTTGTAACACTGGCGTAAGATGGAGCTGCTTGCAAATCTCTTTTTCCTGAATCCAGAAACAAGATACCAAAGTACGTACACCATGGGATTCGCCCAATAGATTTTCTTATGTTCCTAATAAGTCCCAAAATACTCAGAACGGTTGTTGTATTTAATGTCTTTTTCAGTGAAACTTACTTAAGTTTACACCTAATCTTCAAAACATAAAGATATCAAATCTATTAAAGATCTGATAGATGGGAGAGAAGGTCACACTATGAACTTTTGGGAAGGGGAACACTTGAAAAGTTTCTTCATGTAAACCAATTTCTTTGTGGGCAGCCAGAGAAAGAAAACAAATCTACAGAAATTTGGATGTGGTGGAATTAACTGATTATTTTCTCCCAAACTGGATGATAATAAAGCTAAAAGACTACAGAGGTGATGTGAACAACAACAAAAAGCACTTAAAAATAATTTAGAAAAAAATGTAAACAAATGTTGTGCTGGACTCATTATGTTGGAGTCCTGTGCAAATCATGAGGTGTTCAAGCAACCTCCAAAAGAGGGGGGAGAACTACAAGCATTTCTGACAGGACAGTCTTTTCAAGATTCAGAGTCATCTTGACGTGTCTGGCAATACATGAAGGACAGCACAGACTAATCTGAAAAAAAAGTTGTCCAAATATCAAAAAAAACACCACCAAAACCCAATGAAAACCAATTTACATCTACTACAAATAGAAAAGAATGTTGAGGCAGAAAGATGTCACTTACTTCTAAATTTTTACCTGGGTCATGCACAGTGACCACTGGAAAGGTCAGTCCCTTGGGGAAGAACAGAACAACACCGGAGGAATATGGTTCCCTTTGCAGATATTCAGAATACCAACACAGAGTCACCGAAATATCAAGATCAGGAGCAGAAAAATGAAGATGATCCTCAGCAGTTGGAAAACCCACTACAGAAGGTGTGTTAGAGAAGAGGCAGCCAGCAAGTCTGTGATCAAAAAGCCACTGATGCTCAGAGATAGCAATTACTGACAGACGTCCAACAGACAAATAAATTTCTCCTCTGAGGATTCAAGTTCTTCAAAGCTCACATCCTACTCTACCTCAATTTATTTTGCTAATTGAATTACTCTGTGGTTAATCTGAGATTATACTCTTCTATTTGCATTTCATTCTTAGAAGAGGAATGATGCAACAAACTATATTCAAATCACCAAATAAACAACCCCCCTCGTGACTAGGATCTGAAGTTTCTTACCGGTGTTGTTGAGTGACTTTTATTACACAGCATTTTGAAAGCCAGCCCTGTTGCCAACAGGAACTTCATTGCTTGCTACTAAATAACTGAGTAAGATGCAAAGATGGATCAAGGAAAAATGAACACATTGCTCAGGAGGAAAAAAAAAAGTTTTCTCAGCAGAAGTCATAGAAAGCAAACGTGAACAGAAGCATTTATATACACATAATATATATACACACATCAAAAACAAACTTAAAGGTTTTCTGAGGATGGACTATAGCACTAGAGAAAAAAAAATGTAACACGCATCAACTACATGGCATAGCATAAACTGTAGCATCAGCTGTGGGACTGTCTGGTCTTATCATAAGCTGTTTATGCAACTGAAACTTGCTGAGTACAAAAGCTTTGCAGTTTACTACTGAAAATACATGATGCTAATATAGCAACCATAAAACCTAAACATGGTGAAAAAAAAAATCTAGCCATTTTGTAACAGGATCCTAAGATACAAACAAAACTAAAAACTGGGAGTAGAAGTAGAGTTGAAATATTAGTAGGCTGCAGCTAAAGTATACGTATTCCCCTTTCTCCCAAGCGCACAAACTTACAATTGAAATCAGTCAACTTTCACACATCACCATTAACTTTTCTAATTCAAAATATTTTTGCAAAATACTTCTCCCCATAAGGATATTAATTTTAGAACATGTCTATAAATAGAACTGCTACACAAATCCGACACTACAGACTGCTTTCACTTCCTTGTGGTTGGTCAGTGCTGGTAGATGACTTGAAAAGTTCAATTAATACAAAACCAGCAACTCAATGGTTTAATTAGTGTGTTGGCAGGCTCCATGGATTCAACTGAATTTTTAACTTTCTACCAATCAGTTTCAAGTGTCTATTTGTATTTTTCCCCATCACATCCCTAATGGCACTTTTCATTCAAAATGCCTTTATTTTGCTTAATAAAGCTTTTTTTTTTTTCTCCCCAGAAAATACTTAGTAAGAAGCTATTTGCAGGAATCAAACTGATTACTGATGTTAGCACAATTATGCAAACTGACCTGTGACAAGTAACTCAATGCATTTACTTTGTCCTATACAGAGCTCTCCAGTAATGATTTTGTTTGCAAGTTTGGGATCAGTGATGGTCTTCCTGTCTGCTTGACCTTTAGGTGGGTTTTTTGTGTGTTTTACTTCCTCTAGCTTTTAATAGAAACGTTGATCAATATAAATGCATCTTTTTTAATTTCAAAGGGGGGAACTTTGGCCACCTCAGGTTGGACAAGCTTTGAAGGCAGCATTATGAATTTATTTTGTGTTTGTATGAGAATACCTGTCAGTGCTGCATTAGGTAACATACTACCTCAGAGTCTTTTTAAGTCTCTTATTCTAATAGCCCCCGTACAACCAAAGCACGTTTCTGTTATGTTACATGATTTTACACATTCTTATTCTTTCATTTCTCCTCTGATTAAACAAAAAAACAAATAAATACAGGTAAGAACATGCTTCCTGTAGTTAACACCAGCAACAGTCTTCAATTATTTCTACAGATACCTTTTTCCACTCACAGATTTTCAACTTTTTCTGAAAATCAGACATCTGTGATTCTGTCCATCTTAACACAAACCTAAAAATGTACTTGTAGCTGAAAGTCATACTCCATTGTTTTTCTTCCTTTGTAAGAAAAGACTGAAAGGCTATTATTTCCCATATAAGAGTGTCAGTAATTCCTGAGGCAGGGTTTTAGTACACAAGATGGGAAGAAAAAAACCATACCACAATACAGATGCATACAGTGTACTATTCATTGCCCAGAAACTGTAATTGAATAAAACGAGAATGGAGGTATGCAGGAGAGGAGAAAGAATCACCGGACATCCAAAACAGGAACACATTTGTATCTAATAATCTTCCCCCCCCCCCGCCTCCAATTCCCAATACAGAACTTTAAATAGAAAACTTACCCTCTTTGAGAACTCATGGTTTCACGACATCATTAACCGCATCAACACTACATTGCTTTCTGGAATCTACCTTTGCCATTTTACACAACAAAAAAAAAGATCTGATATCAGGAAGTAATCAGAATTTGAAATAAGTGAATTTAAAACATCTACTAAGTATCCTCACAAACTTTTTTTCCCCCCTCCTCATGCCAGTTTGTTTTGGGTTTTGGTTTTATATTTTCTTAAGAAAGGGATGAGGCAAAGTGGGCAAATGATGAAAAAAAGTACTTAAAAACAGCATTCTGGAAGCTCATAATTTTAAGTTAAACCCTTAATATCCTGTTTCTAATGCTCAGTAGGTTTTTAATTTGTCACTGAAAGTAGGTATTATTTGCCTAAAACCCCAGAATAGTTTCACATAGTAGTTTAAGTAACTGGATCAGCATTTTCCTCAATGCTTTTATGAATGACTACAAGGTTAAAAGGTATTTTGTGTCACAGATAAATATTTAGCCAACAGTTCACCAGCAAGCTCACAATGGTAGTGTCATTTCCTGTGCTTGCCACTAGTTCCCGTCCCCACAGCACCTCCCGTTGTGCCAGCAGATGTTTGTATGACTAAGCGACAAACCAGATTAAGGAAATGACAGGAATGAAGGAAAACGACAACACCATTTTGAGGGTGAGTTTTTGTAGCCAGATGAGTTCCCGTACCCAGCTGACCAGAGGGACTCACAGAGTGTGTGCTCTCGGGGAGAGGCCGTGGTAAGACCAGAATAAACGCCCAGAAGAGCAGCTGCCTGAGCCCTGCTGCTGAAATGCGAGCCCTGGCCTCCCCTCGCCAACACCCAGCAGACTCCCTGGTGTTCCCGTTACCCTGAATAGATAGCCTGGCAATAAGCAGTCTCAGGATGAAAAGCTGACAGGAACACTATGCACGCTCACTAGAGCATTTCTAGACTTTGATTAGGGGTTGTCTTCTGGCTATGGCTTTTGGAAGCTATCTTAAAAAGATAAAAAATACCTTATCCCTGTATGTATGTATGTTTGCACCAAACTCATCAATCTTGAAATAAAGTTATGCAAATCATTATCTTATGACCAGATGTTAAAAAAAAAAAATGCTGATTTAGGAGGACTACTTTAGATATAGGTGAACAACAGATACAATTAATTACAAGAACAGTTATGTTTTTTACACATACATAAAACCACACCTGCCGCTACCTCCACAGCTGTCTTAATGCATATCCAAGTTCACAACAGAAGTGCAATCTGTTTGAGGCATTTGTGCTCAAATGTTCTCCAAGCTCATAGTTGTGAGACCTCACTAACATATTGAATCAGGATATTAAAAGACAAGAAACATCTTCACCTTTGAGAATCATCTCCTGCAACCTGTACTTTCAGCTGTCTTTCTGGATAAGAAAAGGAAGGACAAGTCATTGGGATATATTAAATATGTTGCACTCTATTATCCATCAGTAGTTTTTCATCATCTATTACACAAGAGCTTCTACACTCTGGTTTAGTTCCAGACCCCAAACTTAACCCATCACTTAAGCTGGCGAGGTTCCTCCTATTTGAAGATTTCACAGATATCCCGAGGATATTTTACTACTGAGGGTGGAGATAAAGAACAGGAAAACACACTAACATCAGAAAGGTACAACAGCCTATCTTGAAAAACAGTTACTTCTTTAGATAGCTTTAAAGTATCTAAAAAACATTTTTCTGGCAAAAGATACACATATGCAGATTTTACCTATTAAAAGCCAGAGAACCAGTGTAGCTGAAATCAGGCTTAACTTTTTAAGTGCCATCGTATCTCCATACGAGATACCTTGATTTTTCAATGCCTTTACTTACTCCATATTCAGAGTATATTCAGCAAAGTTTTTTCGCTAATAGAAACACAAGCTGATTACAAACACCAAACGTAATAAGAACAACCATATAAGAAAGAATACTTAACACATTATCTGTGGTCATTTCACTTCAGACCACGTTCTCTCTTAAAGCCAGAAAAAGTAAGGTCTTCGTGATAAATCTTCAAACATTCTCCACATCCACATTTAGCACAGACAAAGCTATTAAAATCAGTAATTGGCTGTAGCTGTATAATTTAGTGCCCACATAAATATATTTTAAGCATCCCCATACTGTCAGGTCACATACCTTAAAAACTGTGAATCAGGACTTTGACTACCACAATAACAGTAAATAAAGAAAAATGGGAAACAGTAATGCAAGATGAATCCTACATTCTGGGCCCTGTGTTCTATTAAACAACAGTTCAAAATTCTACAAAATACTTGGAGATTATCAAAACTCAGCTCACCAAGGCCCGAGTAACCTGATCCAAACCTGATGTCAGCCCTGCTTGGAGCAGAAGGATGGATGAGATGACCTTCAGAGGTCACTTTCAATCCATGTTAGTTTATGGTTTTATAAAATAAAACGGAGAGTGGGAGTGTGTTTGTGTACACATACACACCCTCAAACACATCTGCCCTCTTTCTTTCTAGATACCCTAGCCAGTCTACAGATAAACCTACACTGAATACTGCATGTAAAGCAAGATTACCAACATCACTGAGTGGCAGGCTGATTTTGATGCTTTAAATACACATCAGTTTTACATTTATACACAAGAAGTACAGAAGAAAGTATTGCTTTATGACCTAAGCGAGGTGGCAAAGACGTAAGGCTTCTCACGAGCTCTATCTGATCTCAGAAGTGCCCCATTTATCTGCTGAATCCTCAGCTTAATGAAAACACAATCCTCACTACCCAGATCTTTGACTCCTGTCGTGGTGAGGAATCTCTCTGGAATTACAAAGTGATGAAGTATTAATTGCTTCTGCTGAGACATCAGAAGAGAGAGGAAGTAGGTTTGTCCTGAGACAGGTAACCACTCAAACCACAAAAAACGTTCAGGTTCACCATTCCTCTCTAACCCACATTTAATTTACACACCTCAAACTGAAACTCCACTACTCCTACCTTCAGAATTCCTCTTTGATGCCTTTTCCCTTATGCCATCCACTGCTCAGTATTTTCAGCAGTGACTCATGAGAATGTGCTCAGCATGACACAGTGTTGAAACTCCTCCAGGGTGCCTTGAGTTAGAAGCCCAAAAGACATGTCACTAACAGACACAGGACATAAACACTTCTTGAAAAAGTAATGACAAGTATCATCACACTTACGATAGTATTTCATGCTATTAAATCTTTTACAGGCAAGCAATCATGACTTACAAAAGTTACATTTGGAACTTACTCCTATTTTAACACAAGATAGGAAACAGAAGCAACTTGAACAAGATGATCTACTAAGCCTGAAGAATTCAGAATAAAACCAGATTCCTGCATCCCTGTTACATTCTTAAATAATGTGTCCAGGTACAGCATTCGGCTGCCTCCTGAACTTTTGACTGTATGACCAACCCTTGTAGACAGGCATTCCGAATAAGAAAAGAGCTGAAGAATTAAACAGCCATTCTAAATGTCAAGAAAATAGGGTGTTGAAGCACTATTATTTTCTAGAGTAACCTACTCCAGTCTGTCTCACCTCAGTTCTACTCTCCTTCTCCCCAAGTGGTGTGGGTGGCAATCTACAAAACTGTTTTTTTTCACAAAGAAAGCTACAAGAGCTGGGTTTGTTTTTTTTTAAACAAGTTTTGTAGGTTTTTTACTACAAAAGTAAGACACAATATAGAACATATCACCTTTCCTAAACAAACATATTAAGTTTTCATGTAATACTAAGTTAATTGAACTAAGAGCACAATTGTAATTATTGCAATTTTAGAAAATTATTTCTTGTAAAGGAAAAATAATGGACTAAGAAGTTTCCATTAGTGGTATGAAAACTGGTGCGTTTTAACTTAAGTTCTTTACGTAATAGTTTGAAGTTTAAGTTCCAACACAGAACCTGTTCTTATTTGGGTTTCCCAGTTTACATATTTAAACACTCACATTTCAAAAGATTTGATAGACCCACAGTTCCAGAGACACCAACTGTGACAGCAAAGCCACATTACAAACACAATATGAAAAAAAAATTAAGTGTTTTTACTGTTTGCCTTTCACTAAAAACCCATATAGAAAATTTTTCTCATTTTCACATTACTTGGGTCAGAACCTGTACTCAGTATTGCCAAGAACCCAACTAGGTATTTTGCTTAAAGCAGTTTTTCTATGCGTATATTCTTAATGTAACATTGCAACAACAGTGTAAACAATTTTTATAGATTGAGTGCTGACATTTGAATGTATTCAAGTTCAGCAATTCCCATAGACCCATAGGTGCAGAAACACTCGGCTGTTTTGACAAAAGCATAGCCCTTGCTCTTGTCACGTTCTTGGCAGAAGCAAGAACTTTGTTTCAGAATCATTACCATTCACTATTCTGCAAAACTTACTAGAAAATACTAATGATAATATTCTGCTCTACAGAAGTCAGATGTTCAAAAGCACATGTTGATATAAGAACCCAAAAATACATCATCCATGCATATTATAACATTACAAAAGGAAATCTTAAAAAGCCTACTTTTCTCTTGAAAAGTCCAATGGGAGCTTTTGGGAGAAGCACATTAGTATGGGCTGAATCATACTACAATCAAGTACTACGTACCAGAATAATCATTCTAGCAGTAATTTCATGTAGTGAGCACACCTTAAAATATCATGCATTTGCAGTATTAGTTTACTTCCACCAGAATAAGTTGTTAAATGACATAAATATTTTTAGCGTGCTTTTATAAAGGCACAAGAATGAGGCTGAACAGACTGACAAGATGGTGCTCAAATGTCACAGAAGGGCAGAGCTCCTCACTGCAATAAGCTGCTGCAGTTGCAGATTCTTCTGCTGATCTTGTAGACTTTGGAGGAAAACGTAACTGATTATACTAAAGGCAGAGTCCTCTTCCCTTTTCAGTGTGATGACACTGACAACAGAAAATTTGAGAGCACTGAAAGACACTTCACTGAGAACTGCTGTCACTAGTCATACTTTTTCTGTGAGCCAGACTGAGTCATTTCCATGAATGACTGCTTGCTAGTCAAAGAAAAATTTGAAAGCTACAGAGCAAAGAGAGAACACAGACATGGGAAGTGGCGTTTTCATTTTGAGACAGCTTCAACAAATGATCTTCAACAATTTAAAAAAAAAAAGCTACCTGTGCAACACTTGGCAAAAGAGACATTGTTAATGAGATAATGTTGAATTTTTATACTTCAAAAGCAACACAAGAGTATTTAGGAGCAGCAGATTCTTATAGCATGAACGAAGGTGACGCGAAGCAGCTCATTAAAAAAAACTGAATGTTGAGTGTGATGACCTAATTAGGGGAATTCCTCTATAGAGAGAGGCTGTTCTAATGTAAGTTGGTGGGAAAACCCAGCTGGCTTGAATACTGTAAGATCAAGACCTAAACACTTATGAAAGTGTGTGGTTAAAGGAAAAAAAAAAAAAAGAATCAGAAGACTGGGAGTTTCTGTCCTTCTGACAAACATATATTCAATACAATCATACTAATTTCACAGTTTCTCAGTTAAAAACTTTCCAGGATTACTCATACTTAGTAACTACAAAACAAATTCAGAACTGCCAACGCTACTCTGTTGAATTGCAGTTACTGAGAGTACTCCACACTTATTTCATCTTTGTTAAGAAAAGAAAAAATTAAGAAGCATCATTAATCAGCTTAAGTAGTATCAAAAGCCAAAACAAGCGATCAAATTATCCAGTAATGAAAATACATGTAGATAAACGACATAATATCTGATCTCAATTACTCATTTTTTAGAAGGCACTAACACAACACACTATGTAGTCCAGTATTTTTACCTATCATTTTTAAGTGCCTCATTAACCTGCAAGAATACCTTCCAGTATGTGGGATATGTTAAATTTGTTCCCTAAGAAAAAGCATTCCCAGAAAGGCATTCAGGATGGAAACATGCTTGATGCTGCAACTGCTATTAGAATGTTGTTTTTATTTTAGCCCTTTGAGTTTTAAACAAAACGTGAGGAACTTTTTCATTAACGCAACCTACAGAAAGTTAATAAATTCTGAATAAGCTTGAGCAATACCTTTTAGCATTTTGGCTTGTTGTTTCTTGTTGCCCTTCCGAGAACTACACACAGACTCTCACAGTGAAATAATCCACTCCACGCACTTTATTAATGTTAACATAACACAGTAAAACTTTAGGTAATTAAGTTTAATGTGCTGTTCAACAAGTAACATGGGATTTCATACTACAACTTACAGTAATTCCTTATAGTTCACAATACTCTCACAGCAAAATCAAAAGGGAACAAAACCTGCCCCAGTATTGTTATGCAAGAGCTTGATTTTCTTCTTGCTGGTCACCCTGAAAAGTAACACAATGGTAACAGTTACCATGTGACATTTAAATATCTCAATATGAAATATGTTTGCATTGTTTCACACAGTATGTCTAGGCAAGTACATTCCCCTAATATAACCTTTTAACTTTGAAATAATGGAAAATATTACAATAATTCCATTTGTGCTTTTGTATGTGTAATACATACAACCAGACCAACATCTTCTGCTTTTATGATGCATATACATAGGTTTCACTATAGTGAAATACAAATCAACGTTTAGCATTACAATAAAGTAAATTATTTAATTAAGTGTCTTAGACTAAGCACTCAATCTTAATTTTCTGTAAGGAAAAGCAGTGTTACACATTCACTTTCAAGTTACATTAGTGAAGTAACCACAGATTGTGGTTTGTCAGGGGGTGGTAGTGGCATGTGTGTGGGGTTTTTTTTTAATTAAAAACAAACTGTGAATGCTGAAGATCAAAACCAATACATGCAGAGTCTTTTAGTTCAATTAAGAATTGTTATTTTATACTGTGGCCAGACTTAGTCTAAATGCAGACTATTCAAAACAAAGCATCGAAAATCAATTTGTTGGTAGAGCACAGGAAGCTGTCCTATGACCCAGGTTATTCCCCGCCCCCCACCCCGCCTTTTTCTTTTAAATGGAATTTAAGTTTTACTTTCCTGCTTCTCAAGAAACTCCTCAGCTGTTCACACTAGTGTCATGGTAAATCTTCAGTGCTTACAGTTTGCTGGATGTTTCCTCAAGATTATTTTCTTCCCAAGTTAGGGAATTACACTTTACAACTGCCTTGACTAGACAGCAATTGTACAACTTTTCAGACAATAGACTAGTTAAGATAAAGAGAGGTTCTGCAATACAGACTCTTGCAAGATCCCATGATTGTGAGAAAAATTATTATGTTCCAAAAATTGTTATAAAAGGAGTCGCTACTACCATTTTAGGAGACAGAGGAGGTGAAGCCTGCCTTCAAAGTAGGGGCTTCCCAACTAATCCTTTATTACTGACTGACACCAACTCATCTAACAGGTTTCAGTCTTCCTCACCGAACTGCTGTGGTACTTTTGAGTATTTATTGTGTGTTTGTATTCTGTTTCACTTCTTAGTGAATCAAGACAAAAAAGATACATTCCGTAATCAAATCCCAGGAAAGTCAGTTCCATCATGAGACTCTGTCCCATTAATAAAGGTCCCAGTAAAGGAGTTTTTGAATCACTATCATTCAGAATACTGCAGAAGTAAAAGAATCCCAAATCCCCTAAAGCTTCCTCAGAAAACCCTATTCAACTACTTCGACTCATCATTCTTCAATTTTAATGTCAGAGTAAATAACAAACATTAAAGAAAAAACAATAAATTGTTTATTATCTGCTTTGACAGTTTTGCACTTGTTATGTGTAAACCAGAAAAATAATTTGAATCTAGCTTGGTTAGTATTCTAAATGTTAAAGTTGGAAGTTAATAACAGAAGCATTAGAGAAGAACTGAATGTATTCAGGAACCTTACTGGACATGGTTCAGTAACACTTCCCTTTGGCTATGCCCTGCTAATAATACTTTAAATAAGATTTCCATACATTCTTCTCTTCCTGTGTTATTTCAACATTTCAACTCTTCACAAAAGCCAGAACTCAAAAACCCCATACCATTTCACCTGGCAAGAATCTTGAAATCCCTGCTACTTGACTCCCTCACTGTTTCTCCACCTCCTCTGAAAGCTAACACCATCAGGCAAGGCTTCATAAACAACATAGAAACCAAACATTAAAGCCATTGATGAAGCAGGTGAATTTAAGTGTTCTCGCTCCATTATCTTTGATATTTGCAGTTTCTCAACAGTTAGTGTTTAGCCAACCTAAAACCAGACTAGACAGCAAAAGGCCCAGAGTACAACAGCTGCTTTATGACTAATAATTCAGAATTTGTTAATAAAGCCCCTTCAACAAGACCTTGTTCTTTTCCTGGCCTTTCAGGTACTGGCCCCAGTACATGAAAGGATGTACTCTGTCAGGCACAAAACAAGAACAGCAATGGGAAAACATGACACCAAGATGCCTGGAAAGCAGGAAATACCTGCCTTCAACTCCACCCTTCAATAGGAAGTGTAGTACCACACCTTTAAAAAAAAGAATTGAAAATAAAAGTATACATTAACATAACCACTGTTCCTTTCCAAAGGAAAACCACTGTCTTCTACAACAGTTAAGAATTTTGCCCACCCATCTAAAACATTGAATTAATAATTTGAGTTTAGTCTTACTTTTAAGACCCAAAGTTCAGCTACCAACATGACTATGGGCAAATCACTTGACCACTTTATGTAAGAATCCTTCTATAACGTCATCACTCTACCGCGCTGCTGTACTGTGGTGTTCAAACACTGAAGCACAAAACAATTATCTTCCTCATAGAGCGGTTGTACAACTACTCCTGGTAAGTAAATATTCCCTAGAATAATGCAGTATGCCCTAGGAAGGCTGTCCCATGAAAGTCTTCTAGCTTTTTAATCTCTATTCTTATACAACTGTCATTTCTTAGCTTTAAACAATTACCACTGGTCATTTGTCCAGCCTCTTCACATAGATATTGTAAGACTACAGCAAAACATCATATACCTTACCTTTTTGGGAAACAGAAAGTTTTTCTCATACCAAACAACTTTTCACATCTCAGAGGCTGAAATAAGCAATCTATTAAGAACAAATCCTCTGTCTCACCTGTATTAAATCAGTCCCAGGAGTTCACTTATTGTTGCACTCCAAACTAAATTATATTGCCAGAAAAAAAATGCTATTTTGAAGAATGTACTTGAATTTGTCAGCTTCATCAGCACTGGTATTTATTTTCTCCTGACCTAGCTTCCAAGAATTCTTCTGTGCCACAGAATTGCTTTCAGAACCCCAACTTGTTCACCTACTAAAATCAAAAGTAAGAAGAATTAAGAAAGTCACAAGCAAACACATAGTGAAAAACAAGATTCAAGACAAACATGCTACATGCGTTACATACTTCACCATATTAGCGAGGGGTTTGGACACACCATGCAATGCCAATGCAATGTCCTAGCTTCTCAGTGGCCCCCTGCACACATTAAAAGATACATTTTTTTAAAGGTCAGATAACTAAGACATGGACAAAATTACAATTATTCAGTAACACTGATGTGGATAATTGAAACCTAAAGAAAGAGTAATGGACAAGCATACCTATTTGAGGCTCCTCTGATCTCAACTCTGAATGCCTCAGTTACTGATGACACTGCAGTAAAAGATATCAGCAGTCGACTGATGGTGTGGTTGCCTCGTTGAGCGCGGCACTATTTTTAGATAGGTTAACACGTCACTTTGTATGTAATATCACTCAGTCAACAACGAAACATTTTTCTTTTGAGAAAGGTTAAAGCACACGCAATTGCACTTGGCTGGAGACTGTACTACAGTAAAAATCTAACTGCTTACTAAAGTGACTGGGATATGTGTGAAGTACTGGCTATTTTCTTGTTCCACTATGAATCTTGTACACAATTAAGGATGGCAGTCACTGAACAAGCAAGTTTCCTGTGTGTACTCCTATGAGTCTTACAACTTTTCCAAAATCTCTCTCAGATTCTTGCCTCAGAAGGACTGGACCAACCAGTATGTACCAAGATGTTTTTACATAATGAATCAGAGGATGAATGACATGAGTTTCTAATACACAAAATTAAAAGTGATAATAAAAATCAATGCAAAATATTTGCAAATGCAGAACAGGAAAAAAAACATAGTATCACTAACGTGTCATCTGTCTCTGTTGACAAGCAGTCATGCAGCATCTCCCTCTCTTCTTTCACAGTTACAATTCTCACATCTCCGAGTGCAGAACAAGCAGATTCTTTAGACAACTGGTCATCATTATCATACCTGCAAATTCAACCCAAATTGTTAATTTAAACATTTCTTCTGCAAAAACCTTTTGTTTCTATTTCATCTAGACTAGTATTATGTGCTCAATGATACAAACAACAAAAAAATACATAAGCTGTTCTACAAGGGCTATCAAATAATCTTCCATTTTATTAAAATTAGCTGTATGCTTTCTCCTTACTTATAAAATTTCTGCCCCACTTTCTTTAAATGTCAGCTACAGTCTCTTAAAAGTACTATCAAGAAAAACATTTCATCCACCCTTCACATACAAAGAGAGTACGCTACTAACGTTCCATCAGCTGCTATTAAGGAAGTGCTGCCTGACAACACTCGCTCTTCTTTCACAGTAATTCTTCTCACGCCCTCAGGGAGGGAACGAATCGGAGCTTTTGACAATGGGTCATAGCTGTCATACCTAGAAAGAAAGTACACAGTTGGTATTAATGCTAAGAATTATTTACTTGGCATTAGTAAACAGAGGAGCATTGTGAGAGTCTACTCACAAATCCAGTAAAAACCCTGCCACTTCTGCATCATTTCTGAAATCCAGCTTTTCTTTAAGTGTCAACCAGCGGTCAATATGACTTCCCACATAAATCCTCGTTTTCCCCCTTCTCCTATCAAGGCTTTGCTTTCTCTTTTTCTTTTCCAGAAAAGACAGGACAGGCGGCCTTCCGCATCTCTTTGCCGGTAGCGACATCGTAACCCTAGGAACACCGAGCAGACTGTTTAGTGAGACGCGTCTCGGAGCGGCGGGTTCTACCTCAGCGCTCGGAACCACCACGGCGATGAGAACCCAAAACGCTAGAGACGAGCGCGGCTCCCTCCCGCTGCCGGC